>AP025052.1:3557874-3628448 GCA_036186865.1 Eustoma russellianum
AATTGATTGAGTTAACATAATCAACCAATCATTTTACCGCAGTTATGTTTTTGCGTCTGACCTCCATGTGGATGAGGATTAAAATAAGTATCTCGATTTTGTAAAATAATTTGATACAGGCAAATGATAAATAAATATACATATACATGTTTGATGAATGATTAAAATTAAATCATGAGATCAAACAAATAGATAAAAATAAAAAAATATGTATTTATATTCTCTTTTGAAGCAAAATCAGCACTTATTTTATTTTCTATAGGATAAACCAGAAATAATCGTCTGTTAGTCAACGACGGTCAACGGCAGATATTGTGCAAGTGTATAACTCCTGCAATTCGGCACCTAAGGCGTTGCTGTTCAGCCTGACTGCATTTCGGATGTATCGCATAGCATTCATCTTATTATCAGAGAATATGCCTAAGGTTGGCACCTCGGCACCAACTTCAACCTCAGCCTCAGCCTAAGTGCTATGATTTAGACCACTTCGGCCAAATTCGACATTGCACTTCGGCAAAGCTTGGTTTTGCACTTCGGCGAAGGAGTCAAAAGTAGCATTACATCGTGGGACCATCAAGCAGAAGTGCAGTTCAAAGAAAGAGTACACGTCGGGCTGTTCAGCCTGTACACGCCAAGATCACGTCAGCCGACCTACTAGTCACGTCCGCAGACCTACTAGTCACATCAGCAGACCTACGGCGTCATAGGTTTTCTGCTCCATATCAGAGGCAGAGAGCGGGAAAAACTAATAAACGCAAGCTAACGGAGACCAAGAAGAGATCGAAACATTTTTCTTTTTTCCTGGAGCAAACACATCGAGTTTTTTCCTCAACCAAGAACTGTGAGAACTCTCTAACTCCACATACCAAATTATATTCTCAGTGAGAAATGACCCAAACTGACTTGAGCGTCGGAGGGTTTTACCCGGAGTCACACCCCCGGGACCTCTGATTTGTGCTTCCTTGTGCAGGACTTCCAGAAAGCTATTCCAACTATTTTTTTTAAATCAACCGATGACGTTTATTTGAGGTCATCTTAGACCATTGGTAAAGATCCGGCTTCATCACTATAAAGTATAGGAAGCATGTTGAGAATGAAAAAAAAAAAAAAAGTGAATCCAAATAACCACATCAAAACTTAAATCTTGAAAACAACTATTCTCGTGGTCCTTGTTATTTTAAAGGGAGACATGGTTTACATCAGGAGCCAAAAATTTCAATAGAACATTCAATTAGGCAACCTTTAACATGAACCACATAAAGATTTTTAACCATATTCGTGGATCTCGTACCACATTGACTGTTGTTTTACCTCATCTTTTTAACATGAAACCGATGATTTCATGATTTACATCCGTCATATAGATTCATGATGCTGAAACAGTAAAGGCTCGGAAACCAGAGATTTGTCCTTTTTCTTAAGAAGAAACACCATTTGTCCTTGTGCAATGCTTGCCACCAGACCTAAAAACAACAACAACATTACCACATCATCTTAGAGTCTCCCGACTATAGTGGAATATGGGAAGTTGGATGTACGCGACTATACCTATGTGTTAGAAACACACAGAGGTTGTTTCTCGATGAACTATAATGATGACTCAAGTTTTGTCGATCAACTGATAGTTCACTATATAAGAAACACAATCAATTTAGTGAATCATTTTGTTTTATTCCATCATATTCAAGAAAGACAGTGTTATCGAATCTATTGAAAATGGAAACAAATATTAGCAATCAGGCCTAACACTAGAGAGAAAAAGTAGAGGAATCAATGAAATTGGAGGATATCTATATAACCGCAAACATAATGCAATCTTTTTCGTAAGAAAGAAAAATAAAAGACAATAAAAATCCTATAAACCAGAAAAAATATGTACGCCCTAGGTATTTTATGTAAAAAATGCAAATGAAAAATATACAAAAAGTCGATTTTATTCCTGTAAAAATTCCCATTCTTCTGAGACAAGGGGTATCAAATTTAAACCCAGGTTCTCCTGCAGGAAAGAAAGAAGCAGGCAGCAAAGCAGTAAAAAAAACACACGTTACTGGAGCAATTCACTCACAAACTCTGTTTGAATTTGGAAGAAATGAAAAAAGTAAAGCCGAAAACTATTACACGAACTCTGTCTGTGAAGAGGGAGAAAAAAACACAGAACACAGAACAAAACAACCGATAAAGTACTGAATCATTGCAACACAAAGTACTCTGAGATGGAAGAAATGATGTAAAATTAGAAAACCCATAAAAAATAATAACGAAAAAAACACTTTATACAACAAATCAGGTACACAATCGAACTCAAACGCAAGAGAAAGGACAAAAAGAAAACTGTTGAAACGTTGAGATCAAAGAAGAGAAAGTACACGAGGAGAGGAGAGGAACCGATCGTCTTTTGAGATGAGAAAGACAAGAATAGGAATTTAGAAACTAACGTGGTCAGTCTTCGTCCATATGTTTACCAATCCCTCACTTTAAGGCGGTTTAACGAACCGAACAGTTCATGAACTGTTCGAGTTCGATTTGTGTTGGTTCGTATTCGTTCGTTAATTATTTGTTAACGAGCTGAATTCGAATAGATATTCGGATTCGCTTAGTTAAACAAGCCGAACTGTTTGGTTTATTTATACAGTTATAAGGTTATCGAGCCGAACTCGAACCAATTTTAAAGTTCGTTTATCTAAACGAACCGAACCGAACAGTTTATTTAACTAAACACATGCGAATTCGAAAACCTAGTATTCAGTTTGCCTCGGTTTGTTAACCTACCACCCACCATTAAAGATAAGGCAAAAACCAAAAACATATAAAACATAATAGTTTTCACACCATAAATAATAGAATACCATAATAACTTAGCAACAACATATTAATAATAGCAATAAATGACGTAATAACAATTAACAACATACTCATGATAGCAACAACTTAATAAAAAATAACAACAGTATATAAATTCCAAAATTAAAACTAACAAAATTAGAAACTCTTACTAGTTTGTTCAGTCGTTGGCTGTTGTAGATCACGTGTCTATCAAACTGTGCTGATTTTCAACACACCGCTATGACTAAATTGCATAAATATTTTAATTTCTATAGGAATGGAAAAGAGAAAAACAAAACAATGGTGTCTGAAATGTGGGAGAAATGAGCGTCTTTTATAGAGACGCTTTAGGCACCTAAGGCACCATTGTGAATGACGCATAATGCACCTAAGGTGCCATTCTGAATGGTATCTAAGGTGTCTAAGGCGTCATTCACAATCACAGGTTTTGCCCTAAAGCATCATTGTAAATGGTGTCTTAGAGGTGCTCTAAGGCGCAATTCAGAATGGCGCCTTCTGCCTTTAAGGCGTCATTCACAATGCATGTCATCTTACCTATTTTTTGAATTTTAAAATCCGTACTTTGTGAAATTTTTTATTAAAACTACAAGATTTTTCGAATTTTTCTGAGTTCATCCATATCATTCAACCTGTCATTAGTTAATATACAAACTATTTGTATGATATCTATCAATGAGAAACTATTATGATATATAACGATTATTTATCGTCATTCTAAAATTTGTCTAACGAAGAACTAAAATTATATATTTCATCGTCATATCACTACCATTTGAAAATGTGTAAAAAGAAAAAGGACAGCAGAATACTACTGCAGCACAGCCCTACTCACCTTTGATGTCTGGGTCAAAATGGTGAAGATCTTTTTGTGATCTTCATATAGCGCCAATTTAACGCTAGAGATTCCTCCTTTGGGGTAAAGGTCAAATCATCACCGTCAATCAAATCCATGCATCACAAATCAAGACCAGACAGTAAAGATCTAGTGGCATAAGTTCTGGTGATCATCAAATCAGATGCACACTCCGAGCTATCAACTCTGCTGTCAAAAAAGAAAAAAGCTAGCTGCATAGTGCATATATCAATAGTTTCAGATAAAATATTTTGGAAGTAATGTCAGGGGTTTGAACCTTGCTGAACTCAAAAATGTTTGAACTTTTTCCAACCTAGCTGCATAGTGTAAAAGCATTATTGGCCCGTAGAATGACATGATCGGCTGCAATATCAGCATGTTTTTTGTTCATTTGGTGCCAATGAGCTTGTGATGTTCCTGTATATATCAAACTATTATTAGTAGGCCTTGGAAACCTGATTTATATCTTTACACTTCCATGTAGAATCAGGGATGGTAGGAGTTCTTACTAGTTAGGTACAACCTTTTTTAAAAAAAGAAAAAAGCTATCAACCTTTTTTAAAAAAGAAAAAAGCTATCAAGTCTCTTGAATGATCACGTTATCATCATGTTACCTGCGATTATTACAGCCGGGCGTGCATTTTGAACAGTTATTCTCGTACCTCCGGCCACCTACCCTTCTTCCTCGTGGGGCAACCTTGTCTTTATACCTTTCTCACGCATTTTCTTTGATGAGGGAGTGAGTTCTCCTCCCACCTGTACCAGAGGCCCCTTAGCCAGGTAGAATGTAAATCGAGGGATGTGATCCACCGGCAGCCCTGCAAAGGGAGAGGACACACGAGACTCAGTCAGCCCAGAGGCAACCCTTGTAATATTTCAACAAGGATTGTCTTCACACGGACTCGAACTCGGGACGTCGGGGTTCTAGCTCTAATCACCTTTGCCACTTACCACTGGACGTCGGGGTTCTCACGCATTTTCTTATAGTTCATAGAAAGCCTACGTCAAATACAATAATTCTATGTTTTTTCAATTTTACAAAAAAAAAAAAAAAAAAAAACCTAAGTTGCCGTTAGTTTTTATCGGATCACTCTTATATTCTTTATATTGTTTATGATTTATTTTTTTTTAAAAAAAATTAACTGTTCAGAAAAAGCTCACATCAAATATAATAATTCTATTTGTAACAGAACTATCATTGATTGTCAGTTTTATATTTGCTCCAATCTTATCTATCATTAATGTATATTCTCTAATGCTTGCATATAAAAATAATTTGGTTAACATAATTTAATAATATATTATACAATATTGGAAAACATTTAAGAATGTCCTGACAAGAATCTTAACCTATGGAAATATAACAGGAAGAATATAAAAACAAAGAAGCCTGTACAGTCGTTGTCGCTAGTTTGGGTTATGCGAGGTAGTAGTTGATACTGGAATTATTGCATTATAATCTAACGACACCCAAAACGTGGTTATATTTATTTTTTGTAATAAATGTTTTGACAAAAATATCCTCAGCCTTAAAGGTTTACCTCCTCTACTTATTTTTTCTATATAGAATAATTAGTAAATAAATAGATTATTCTGTGCGTCTATTATACCTAACACGGTGATGTTTTTAAAAGATATGATTTGAAAAATATATCATATATTACGCCACATTTGTATATATATGTACGTAGGGACTTAAACAAGGTATACGAATTGCCCCATTTAACCATTACTTCTTAATCAATCTAACTTTTGAAAAACAAAACTTAAGTTATCAAATTAATCTAAACTTTGAAAAAGAAAATATAATTTAAGCTCTTAGGTTTAAGGGTATTATTGTCAATATATTTTAGGCTAAAAAAACGCAAAACAACATTTGGCAGGTAAATTAGGCTATATTGGGTATTTTGCCTATAAATAGGAGTTTTTTTTAAAACTTAATTGTAAATTCATAGGGGCAATTTGCCGTCAACCGATTCTTCTATACATGCAATATGGTGCTATTAGAAGACATCTCACCATATGATAACAAAACATTCTATGTATGAAACCAAAAACAAAAATAAAATAAACTACACTGTAATACATGAAAAGAATAAGCTGAAGTTAGTTACAGTTGTTTATCGCCTTATGTACCCCTAAATGGCACGTAAGTATTTCATGCAGGACAGATGGAACAGGATAAATTAATGTTCGATTTATAGTTTATTAGTAATTTAGGACATATAAGATTTAAATAGCGAGTTATGATGTACACATGGAACTATATAGAAGACTTCATCCGTTAACACCTAAGTTGAAGATTTCAATAAGTAACATGTGATTATTCGTTTATCAAGGGTGTGCCAATCGAAAGACAGGTGTCTCAATTCAAAAGCATTAGCCCATCCAACAAAATTGACTTTATATTATTTTATATACTAATAAAGTTGTCACAAAAGCCGGAAAATTTTGTATTAAACTGTTAGCTCTAGTGAAATGTCGTTAATTAAAAATTGAGAGCTCGTGCAATGTGATCAGGACCCTTCTGCATGACGTGGCTGCAATAATATTATGCCTACTGGATCTTAACTATCAGATTACACAACAAACACTAGATTATTTAAGGAAAATACAAATATGTTAGGTTTATGACGGATATAACTATATGAACTGGATAAAAAGGAAAGAAGAGTGATATTTATATTACTATTATCGCATGAGTGAGATTTCTTTAATAGTGAAAAGTTTTCCAAGTTGTCTTAAGACATATTAGAGTCCATACACTGGATTTATGGTTAAAGAGTTCATAGAGTCAGAGGATTATAATTAAAGAGGTGTTGTCATGATATATGGGTACCTTAGAGCAAACATAGAAGATCAGATAATCTCTACACATTAGGTTGACTTTGCACTTTTTTGTTTTCATCTTTGTCTTTCAACTATTTGTGTATATCTACCGTTGACTATTTTAATATCGAAAGCTTTTTATTTATGTTTAATAAAATCCATTCACTAGTACATATTTTTATTATTGTACTCTATGCAGGTACATATAGAGCCTGGGGTCTCACTGGAACTCTATTCCTTGGGATGAAGGTATTGTTTGTCTGCCTCTCATTCTACCTAGACCCTAGTGATAGCTTTTGTTGTCTTTGTGATATACTGAGTATGATTGTTGTTGTTGTACACTGAATTTATATCGTTTTGACAAAATTCATTATTTGATCTCGGAGTCAATATTACTCTAGAAAGATAATGTAATTTATATAAAAAGAAGCTATGTGTATTTGATGTTATACCGGACGTGTTGACCATCTAGTTGACTAAATTATGAGAAAGGGATATTGAAAGAACTCGTAATTATGAAAAATGATATATTATCATTCAATGTGTATCTCTTCCACTATCCATGTAATTATATAATAATAATAATAATAATAATAATAATAATAATAATAATAATAATAATAATAATACAACAAGACTTTGGGTACAACTAAAAGACTACAACTAATGTATGGTTACAACAATTAAGGAATAGTTACAACAAAAAGATTGATACAAAGGATAGTAATTAAAGTTGTTATGATGTGATACACTCACGAGGTTGACCCTAGCTGGAGTTTCCAGCACCACTGTCGTCGCACACATCAACGGCCCAAGCGAACCCTACGGTTCCTTAACAGATATCTTATGCGGATGGTAATTGATATTGTTTTATTTATAAAGTGCAAATTGGTGATACGTATCAAACGCGAGAGCCTAGTACACTAAGAATGTCCTACCTGTTATACCTTACACATGTTCTATTCATGGGTGTCAGCTTATCTATTATATTAGGATGCATTTAAATGCTCATCTTGAGGGTAAAACCATATTTGTTCCAACAAAAAGATATTACATGTGTCATATTTTAATGACTCGGGTTTATATTTTATTAGATTTTTATCCATGTCTTTTGAGACCTACAATTACAAAGTTGTCTTCCAAAACAGGTTCATTACATCATGCGTGAAAGGGTGAATCTTCTTCAAAATACAAATTTTGACGTTCTTCACTTTTCTAGATTGTTTAAAGTATTTTAAATATTCTTTAACTTAAACATGGGAGAATTTTGAGTTAGAAAACACGTGGGTTCTAACATTTTGTTTGTCTTGCATAGACGATGATATTGATGATTGTGGATTGAATATCACATTTTTTTTCAGACCAGGATGCATAAGTGCAAAGTATATGTCGGATGACAGGTCTTCGGTCATAAACATAATGTAAATCGCCAAATCTTAACTAAATACTTAGAGAAAATGATGTAGATATCAACTAAATGACAACAATTCCTATCCCATGCGGACAACATAGTTAAGCAAAAATAAAATAAAAAAGACGTTTGATGTGTATTAGACTTCTGTGTTTGTGCAGTGTCTGGACAGCTTTACTTTATACTTTGTAAAAGAGGTTGTTTCAACGGCTCAGACATGTGATCTCAAGGTTACAGAAAAACAACTTTACTAGTTGATCCAAGATAATACATTTAAATATACCACTAATTGCCATTAGAGGTGTATGAGTGAGATTTTCTAAAACTTTGTCCATGGAGGGTAGATGATGCAGTCACAACACTCCAAATGTAAGCCTGCGGTCCACATCACGCGCTGATGGATCTTTCTTCTTCCACTTTCCCTGCCTCTCATAGGAGGAAAAGATGCATCCAATTTTTACAGCTCATTAGCGAATCTAACTAGATTTTACGGATCTAAATTTGTGTACTACCTTCTCATCATTTCATTAATCATAATCATTTTACTATATTGAAATTGTCAAATAAATGCTCCCAAAGAAATATGGTCAAATGGTCAAACACGATCGTACGTAAAGATTACTCCTGTAATATAAACTGTACAAACAAGTGATGTGATATAAACTTCCCATTCATTAGTGAAAGGAATTATCCTGCATAAATAAAAAATAAGATTGTCACACTTATTCATTAATAGATTCTTACCTTCATAAACAAGTATCTAACTTTAGCTTCGAGACGTCTTCATGGCGTAGTCAAGTTGGTATTCGAGTTAAGGATTGCTCCCAAGAAAGTAAGGGTTCGAATCCGGGGACACTCGCTGTATTAGTGTTCTACTTCTACTAGTTTATAAGGGCCAATTGCTCCACTTTTGCTATTTTTTCCTCGTGTACAGCTTACCAACATATGAGTCCATTGGACACTTGATTTACATCCTCCACAAACTTCATGAGGCTAAGACATTAGAGGCCTAAAGCGAGGGATTTCGCTTTTTTTTTTGCTCCCAACTTTATCTTCGAGACGAGTGAAAAAATCGTTGGGAACTTGCAAAGTGCTTCTCCATTCCCCTTCCTGGAGGATGGGATCTCCTGCCCTTCATTTCCCTTAGCTCATGCGTCATCGCGCGACACGTGGCAGCAGGGGTGGGTGGTGAGGCTAGATGAGGTCATCTAGTCTCACCACCCACCCTTGATGTCACGTGTCGTGCGATGACGCGTGGAGTGAAGGGTTTGCGGTGAGGGAATCCTAACCCATTGCCCGTTCCTAAGAGAAAGCCATTAATTAATAACATAATATTAATAGTTGAGTTTGATATTCGGATATAATACAAATATAGAAAACAAAAGAGAACCAATGTGGCTGACGCTATAAAGACCACCTCTTTCATCTTCCTCCTTGGCTCCTTCCCTCAGTCCCTCAAGAAACATATATAGCAACAGGGGAGCATATATAAAAGAATTCAAGAAAAGATGTATGCCGCTCAAAATGGGCTACAGGAAGACCCTAGGCTTCTGGGAATTTCTCAAGCCATTAGAGTTGTGCCCCATTTCCCTAAGCCAGGTTAATTTTGTTCTTTCATTTATTTATTTCTTTCTTCTAATTCATGTGCATAATTTATTTCTTGAATGATGATTTTTTTGGTAATCGAAATTTAGTTAAGAGGAGTATGTGTAATGTGGGATGTAGGAATAATGTTTCAAGACATTACTTCATTGTTACTCAACCACAAGGTCTTCAAAGACACCGTCGACATTTTTGTTGAAAGGTACAAACACATGGGCATCTCCGTCGTCGCCGGTAATCCCCTTGTTAATTTTCTTTTATCTTGAATTTTAGCTCTTTCTGATGTTCATCTCCGGCTTTCTGGAATTATTGTTTTCATTTTTATTTTTATTTCTGCTATATGTTCATGCAATTTTACCTTTTTTTGGGGGCGACGGGGTTGCCTAACATTAAGTGATGTATCTCCGGCGAGGATACGACAGGTGACGGCATTGATTGAGGTGGTTCTGCAAGCGCATGTGTCAGCTTTTTCATCAAATGTAATTTGCCACATGCGGTTTGGTCGGCTCATGTTTTATTTTTATATTAATTTTATCTATTTTATATTTTAAGCTTATCTCTCTCCTCTCTGCTTCAAGTTTTCTTTTTCTAGATGCAGACGTTTGTTTTCTCCTCCTTTTGCTTAATTTGAGCAGTGATTTTGCAAATGGTTGTACATATCACAGTAGTTGTAGTATGATTCTGACACAAGTTCATGAATCCATACATTGCTCTATGTTTGCTACAAAAGAAATGTTTTTTAACTACCCTTTTGTGCTTTATTTGTGAATTCATGATCTGAACTTTGTGTATTCAATTCTGAGTTGATTGCAGGAATCGAAGCCAGAGGGTTCCTATTTGGTCCATCCATTGCATTATCTATTGGTGCAAAGTTTGTGCCTTTGCGCAAACCCGGCAAACTCCCAGGTATACTGTTTCAGACTATTGTTAGATTTGTTTCACAATTGGTGCCCTGTTGTTTCTCTCAAGAATTCTGTTAGCCTAATGTTCCATCTTTATGAATTCGCCTTTAATATATCGGGTAATGATGGAATCTTCTTCAGTTGAGATTGTTTTGCATGTATAAAACTTGCAGGTGAGGTCATTTCAGAAGCTTATGAATTGGAATATGGCAAAGATTGCCTGGAGATGCATACTGGTTCCATAGAGCAGGGAGAACGCGCCGTGATAATCGATGATTTGGTTGCTACAGGTGGAACCCTCTGTGCAGCAATAAACCTTTTAGGTGCCCTGAAGCCCTTTTCAGCATTCTTGTTGTTGACTATGATTCTGTTTCTGTTTCACTGCTTGTTTTGATGCCCTCTCCCTGTTTGCAGAGCGCATGGGGGCTGAAGTGGTTGAATGTGGTTGCGTTATTGGGTTACAAGAGACAAAGGTAGCTTCTTGATTTAGACAACATACTTATTTTTGCTTGATCATATGTTGGATACTGCCTATGTACATTGTCATTTGTGTTTTCATTTGGGTTGCAGGGACAGAACAGGTTAAATGGGAAGCCTCTGTACATTCTTGTGGAACCCAGGGAGATTGAAGACTGCTGTGAAATTTAGAACAGGATGCATTTTAGAGGACAGTGGATTGGTTTAATCTGATTTGATCTTGAACTTTGAACTGTCTTGGCAAATCCTACGTGCTGATTCCTTTCCAGAAGAGAAGAGAAGATGCACATCCGCATGGGGCGGGAGAGGAGATCAACTCTTAGGATCCATTTATTTTCTACCTTTTTCTTTGTTTAAAGTTATTAGTCTTTGTGATCTTACTTACGAGACTGTAATCAACCAATGATCACTCCAGTTTTATGATGAAATTTTGAGGCAGAAATGAAAGCCGGAGTTAATACCACCAGTACCAAGTGGTTTTGTCAAATCATTCAAATCTTTTATAAGACGATACCACGACATGAGAGAGAGAGAGAGAGAGAGAGAGAGAGAGAGAGAGAGAGAGAGAGAGAGAGAGAGATTGTAACCAGAAGGGGTGTTTTACATTGATTTGTCTGTCTCAATTCGGACGGCTTGAAAGAAACAATCTAACATGGAGAGCATAATGCCAAGAAAGAAGATCATTGAATCACTGGTTTTTGGTTTACTCAAGCTACTAGTGCATGCGCCAAGTAGCTTAAAAGATCCTAGCATATAAAAGACAACCGATATCTTCATTAAAATTTTGATGTCTGGCAACTTGGTTCAAACAAAAAGTACAAGGTTTATCATATATATCTACAGAAAAGCTAGTTTGAATATGAATACTTGACTCGAACAGTTAAAACAAATAAGGTGATTCTGCATGGCTTCTGGTAAATATAACTTTCATTTGAGATCTTAAGATTCAAACATCCACCGCATAATGACACAAAAATAACTCAGCTCATTCCTAGGAAAGAGTGGACCAAGAGATTTTACAATGCCAAGTGTATTACAGATAGTGTCACCCTACAACAGCCAAAATTGATTGCAGGCTGGCTATGTTCTATAGAGATTGATAAGGGTTAAGGAAATCTTCAACAGACTGTAGTTACAAATGTAAAGCCTATATGAATTTTCATATATCTAAATCTACACTTTGTACAACGCTCTTTGGAGATGTTTTTCTGTCTTCGCTGGTTATTGTCTTTATTTTAGGATCATTCCGAGAAGACATATTCACCTCCTTTCTCAATCTATAATTATCTAAAAAAGTTTTTGTGAGCAGCTTCCTCAAGTCTTCACTCACCTTGATCATGGAATGCATCGAACTATCGCCATTGCCATTGTCACTTGCGTATATCGATTGATCCAGTTGAAGAGACAAGTGCTCCACCTGGAAATATTAGGTAGCAGGAAAATCTTGTTAGAGGAAAAAACTGAAGCCCAAGTACAAGAAGCTAGTCAAGCAATACGCACAACATAAAAGTCTCCACCATTAAAGGCGAAATCCTGTGGCCAAACAAAAAGCAAACGGATGGGAATAAAGGAGAGCATGGGTAGGAAGGGATGAGAGCTACCCAGGCAGATGACTAGGCCCTCTTAAAGTATAGCAAGATTTGATATGTTAGTGTTTGGAAGTATTAGGTAGCAGGAAAATCTTGTTAGAAGAAAACTGAAGCCCAAGTACCAAAACCTAGTCAAGCAATACGCACAACATAAAAAGTCTCCACCATTAAAGGTGAAATCCTGTGGCCAAACAAAAAGCAAACGGATGAGAATAAAGAAGAGCATGGGTAGGAAGAGACGAGAGCTACCCATGCAGATATTTAGGCCCTCTTAAAGTTTAGCAAGATTCGATATGTTAGTGTTTGGAAGTACTTAGGGCAATCCAAGATGACTCTGAAGGGCTCTAAGTCATATGCCAGTATGCCAAGGGCTTGAGGAAAAGCATGAAGCTGTTTGCTGAAACAATTAAAAATTTGGGTTATATTTCAGTGACCAAAGTGGTTAACATGGAAAAATTTTAATTTCTGGGTCGATTCATAATATACTAATCAACCACAATCTCGCAGACAGCTTTATCAATTCCAACAGGTGGGGAAAAGGTTGTTCAAGAAGGATTTAAACAACAAAGCAGGGTGGAATTACTAAAACAAAGAGAAGGCTTATTACTAGAAATTAAAAAAAAAAAACACCAACACCAAACTTACCTTTGTAAGCAGACGACTGATTTGTTCCTCAGAAGCTAGTGTACAATTAGATGAATCTGGAACAGATGGAGAATTCATGACCTGATCATCATAGTCTACTTTTAACAAATTGACCTTCCCATCCACAAGCTGACTGGAAAGAGTTTCACATTCTTCTAGGAGCTTCTTCCAGAATGTGCTTGTGTGCTCATTCTTCAGTCTTTCCTTTTGCAATAGTATCTGAATCGCCAATAACCAATCAATTTTAGTGAAGCCACTTACAGTGAAATGGAAATAAAACGGTATGGAAAGATCAATAATTGATACATAGTTGACGACCTTCTCAAACTCACTGCAGTACCATTTTCTGGATTTTGCCCAATATAGATTTATCAACTTTTTAATAATTCTCTCAAGAACTAGATCAAACCAAGAACATGAAAAGCTGGACACTTTCACATACAAACAGTTTCCATGTCGTATTTCAATCGGGTAACACACGCAGTAATGGGTAGTAGTAACATGCATGACATACTTAAAGCACATGGCTATACCTCAATCCTGGAATTTTCCTCAAGTGATTGATTTAGCTGCTGCTTCAGTTCTGCTTGGCTACTTCTCAAAGATTTGACTTCCCTCACAAGGACTCTGATATCAGCTTTTGACTTCATCTCTAGCTCATCATATTGTTTAGATAAGTTCTCAAGCTGCTGTTTTGTTACATCCAACTCCTGAAGCAGCATGTCCTTTTCTTCATCATTACACACACTAGTAGATTGTGTCTCTACTTTTTGATCCTACAAAAACAGATAACTTGGATTAGAAATTTACTGAATCGAGATAAATAAAGGCGACTAAGTATGCCAGAGAACTTAAACTGCACCTCCCGTTGAGAGTTTAATTTCAGTTCCATCTCCATTGACTTCCTTCGCAATTCTTCCATATCCCATTGCATTTGGGTAACCCTTTCTCGCTCTAGTAAAATAGCTTGCTCAATAGTGTCTTTACTTTTCTGTCTGGTAGTTTCAAGTTCCACTTCCAAATCCTTTACCTGGACAGACATCAGATGAAAAAGGATTAACCGCAAAAGAATATCGTGGATCCAAGGACACTGTAATAACTATCGGCTAAAATATTTCCTGGAATGATATTCAGCAACAAAACTATTCAAAGCTTAAACTTCCTACCATTCATTATGCAAAGCCTCAATGCATTGTTTAAAATTGCTTTGACTTCTGTACTTTCACAAAATAAATTCTCATGGATTACCCAAGTATCATGTCTTTGATAGTCAAATGACATAGAAGAGCATATAAGTTCCCACAGTCAAGGTGTTTCAATTTAGCATAAGCAAGATCCAACTTACTTTTGTCGCAAGATACTCCTTCACAGCAGTCTCCTGGTTTAACCTGGATAAGAGATCCTCCATATCTGTTTTAGCTGTTACCAGTTTCCGCTGCATATTTGTAAGTAGCCTATTCATCTTCTGGCCTTGATTTACAGGAAGCACTAACTGAACGTCAACAGGATGAAGCAAATCTGAGTTTCCAAGATCTTCTGTGCTTGTTGAGACTACAGAACCTCTAGGAAGTTCAATAGGCCCATTCCCCAAAACGTGGCGAGATGTTGTAGTACAATATTCACTGCTTTTTTGAGAACTGGCATCACTTCCAATACTTTCAGCAGATAATTTCCGAGCATGACCACCATTTTTAACAGGCATGTTTCTATCTGCAATGTTGTTAACTTCTCTGGCAAGAACCTTGTGCTTGGGAAAACCTTCAAGTTGTTCCAGAATAGCCTGGCCCATGAACAAGCCCTCATCAATGTTGGCCATCCCATACTTCATAAACTTATCAAGCGGACTGGACACATCCTCGTCGACAGACAAATCCTCGGTACCAACTTCTGAGTTGTTATCTAGACCAAGACTAGCGGTGCCCACATCAGATGCTTCATACCCAGTGTCACTGCCATAATCTGAGGTGAGTGATGAATTACCAGCTAACATAGCCAAGTTTGAATTGGGAGGAATTTGAGAAGAAGAGACTCCGGTGAAATTAGTAGAATGATTTGACACTGAAGATTGCTGGTTTTCGTCTTGGAATGCTGAAAAAAAATCCTTCACATTTATCATCTTTACAAACAACAGTAAACAAAGAGTAAGAAATTTTCTTTTGCATTATTATGTCCCAGATAACATTAAATTAGGTCTATGGAAACTATCAAAACATTAAACCATGCTGTAGCACCAGCACATACAAGACCTAGCAGCAGCCTCAAGCTCGAGAAAGGATGCGACAAAAATACTCCTTGATATATCAATGTCCGAAAGCAACTTTGTCATCCATTCCTCCAATGAACGTCGTCTCTGCATGAATTATAGGAAAAATATCAATCACAACGAACATGCGTGGGAACTTTAGACTTAGTTACCTTAGAGAGTTACTTGTACTTAAATTTACACAATCCACAAGAACTGCCATTAGTAAGTCCTTATCGAGCCACATAACCTATCCTCATAACTAGACAAGAAAATGACCTGTACCTATCCTCTACAGCAAAATCATTTTAGATTTTACTGCAAAGCAGAAATGAAGTAAACAGTCTGGTAGAAATGATGATAAGCAAAAGCAGTCAACCAACCTTTGTTCTTGTTAAGGGGGCAGGGGCAGGGGAAGGGGTGGGGAAGAGGGGAGATGCAAAACTGGGAACAGGGAGCAAGAGTAAGGACGTTAAATGCTACATACCTCTTCCAGTAAACCCCTAGTTTTCATCCGTAGCAGTCCCTTTGGTGGCGCTTGAGGCAGATTTTTGTCAGGAAAAGCTTTTTTAAGCTGTAAAACAGATTTCAAGGTAAAATAAACAACTATACCATGGATTCAGATGATTCAACTACTGGAGCACTATTCCATCCAAGGTAAAGTGAATGCTAGCACAAAAGGGCAAGTCCCTCAAGTTAAAAGTGTTTTACCCATGATAAATATAAGCACTGCACATCAATTGAAGGTAGTGGATCGATTCCACTTGGGTTCAGCTTAGGAAAATATAAGTCAGAGCGGCCATACTGTTGTCTTTGAAAATACAGACCTCGGGCAGCTTACACGTAGCTGGCAGCACAGCAATACTTATGATTGTTTACTATCCATTGCTAACTACGATACCTTATCTCTTTCTGTTCTAATGCAGACTGCTATGACAACATCAGATCAATTTATTCACCAAATATTAAGATGCCTAATGTATTGAAATTCAAAAACCTTTATACTAATTCATATAAGAAAAAAAGGATATCTCAGTGAACCAGAATACTACACCAAAGGACTTGTGGTTGAGAATTAATGAGTTGACATTCCTTGACATTGATACTCTAGAATTTAACGTAATAGAACTAGATTGTCGAGCAACGTTGAAAGATTTGAATTATTAGAACTTAACTAAATCTAATGCTACAATTTACATAGTATCATCATAAATGCCCAATTTCTTAAAGAAAGAAATAAGTCCATTTGAAGATCTCGATGAAATAAGTCCATTTGAAGATCTCGATCTTCTGATTCCTAGTTTCCTTCATAGACGCTATGCAAGTTTTTAAGCTGAAATTGTCTAATATATTACTTGAAGTACCACGATATGCACATAACTAATTTCTAGGTAAGTGCTTACAAGAATGTTCAAGCTAATTATTCTTACTCAGGTTACCATGTCCGGTTTTAACTAGTGAGACATAGTTCAACAATGAAAACAATTATTACAGGTCAGTTCAATTTGCATCGCATGTGTACATTTGAGAAATACATCACCTCAATGAACAGCCAACTGACCATGAAGATGCCGAAAACTTATAAAATCAGCCGCATTTCAATATTACTACGATTGCAGTGAAAATTTATTGACATGTCATTTGTGTCATTTTCCCATTCTTATCAATTTTGCACCCTCACAAGGATCTCAAATCAAGGTTCATCATGTTAACATCATAAAAAGGGAAAGGAAAAACTAAATACAAAATAAAATGCCACAATTTAAACATCTTAGTGATACAAAGGGAAAATTTGCATCATTTAAGAATATAAAAGGAATGGAGGGAACGAACTTTACTGCAGCATTTAACTTCAAGAAGTCATTGAATCTTCTCAACACCACTCGTGTGGATGTAATTCCTTCTGGTGATTGTGTGCCCACAAGGACCCTGTAAAACTGCCACATGAAAAGGTCAATTAGTCAAAAAGATAGAACATCTGTTCTCAGTATCAAAAGGTTCAAAACAAGGGATATTAGGAGAAAGGCTTCCACTTCGTTCCAACAACCGAAAAAGGAGGGTGAGAGAAAGAGAGAAAGGAAGACCTCCAATTTTCATAATACAGCAGTTACCAGTATCTATGTGTATGCAGACAACCACCCTCCCCCCACCCCACCCCACCACACCCTAACACACAACAATCATGCAAAGATAAACCCCTCAATGAGCACTGACACAAATACTTCTGAGAACAGTCGCTAAGGATTTCGCCAACTGTAATTGTACCTCAGGCAAATGGCAGTTTAGGGCACCAGAAAAGCTCCATGGCATTTCAGAAATTATAATAAACATATATTTGATAAGATCCAATTCGAAGGGTAATACAGGTATATGTTCCAAATACTGTATCACCACCAACAAAACGAATAAACTTGCATTCCGTAGCTGAAAAGTTACTATATACTGGAGCTACAAACTATTTCATAGAAGAGAGGGAAAACGAAAAATAACATTCTCAGAGCCTCCAACATGATAAAAGCCACAGCTATATAATCTCGGTTCCTGCAAAACCAAATTATATCAATATTGCAGCTGTGACACAATAATCAGCTTCCAGATTGCTGATCATTGAAAAATAAGTTCAGGATGCTTCCGTTCTAGTGAATTCTTCTGTTCCTTCCACGCCAATCATATTGATGCACTGCATCACTCGATCTACTCGGATGTCTAATCTCCTGAAACCACCAAGGGTATATTCTATACTTATAATTCCGTAGTGAGAATAAAACAAGTCTTATAGATGTTCTACAAAAACACCTGTAGTATCAGGGTAATTCTGCAGTTTGATGAGTAACTAACACTGGTTCATTGTGTCAGACAAATTTACCATCATACTAAATTATAACGCTTCTTCTTCTACTACTTCTTCTTTTCTTCCCTTCCCCCCCTTTTCCCTAAGGGGATCCTACTGAATCTGAAATAATCCAGACAAGCATTCTCTCACCAAAGTTGGCTGGAAGTGTGAATACCAAGCCAGAAACAGCCAAAATAGCATCAGTTCAGAGACAACCAGATGTTGCTGCTTTGGTAATAGCGTTGGCGGGCACAACCGACAAACCACAGGAAAGAAAATTTTATAGATTTTCTCTTTCAATGTCCCAAACCTTTCGTTTACATCCTTGAAGACCATGCAATGAAATCAGTCAATACCTTATTTAAGATCAATCTCACGCAATTACACTCTGATTACACTCACTTGCTGAGTAAAGCTGTATAATATGTTTATCTCATAAAAAGCGAATAAGAAAAATGACTATTAAGAGGAAAAGCACCAAGCAGGGAGCTTCTCCCATTCTGATCACAAGGCTACATGGGACGAAGTGTTATATCAAGAGGACACAACTCCAGCGTACTCCCTTCTATGCATACTGAAATTGAATTTGCATGCGCATAAAGACGTAATCTAACCTAACTAAATTAACGGCAGGTTAAGAGAATACAAACAGTTCAGTTTTGTTCTGAGCCATGGCAAAGATGGTGCTTTTTTGGTTTCATTGCTCATAAATCTACCTAAAGTGGAAAAGGATGCATCAATCAATGTTGAGCAATGCATCCACGTCTCAAAGAGGAATCAACTATAAAACTTGAACATCCATGTTGGTGTGTGTGTAGGGAGAGATGTTACTGTCGCATTTCAAAAGGAAAATATGTACTATCAACCTATCTGCACAGATAAAATATTTTACCCACCACGATAGGATCTGAGTCTCTTGATTTTGGGAGGGTAACCCAAGAAGGAATAGTTAAGCAGTAACTCCAGCCTGTATGTGGATCATGAGGCCAGACCGTTTCCCTTCCTGCCTGTATACAACACAGGAAATGCGAGTTAAAAATCATCAGAACAAAGAAACCATAACCAGACATAACAGCTGCATACTGAAATAAATATGATGTCGCTGAGACAAACTATAAGCTCCCTAATCAAAAGGAAAAAGCTATATTTTTTTCTGCTCTCAGTTTTTTCTTTAGCATGAAATAAGTTGACAATACACACAATGAACCAGATATATATGCCAACTTGAAGGCCGATTTTTGAATGGCATTCTAAACGCATTGCCTAAATTTAATAATCCAGCAAATAAGCAGTTGACGATGAGAACCGCTAAGAGGGCAGGGAAGTTATCTCCGGCGAACAAGAGATATGAAGAATACAGCATCAATGACTTTCAGGAGTGCAAGGATAATGGGTGGTAGGATTGCTGGCAGCAGCTGAAGCAGATGGCAAGAGAGACACATATCCAGTGACAGAAGAAGCAAAATACAAAAATAACATCCTAGTCACCAATTACTTAGGGCAATGAGGACCTTAAAGATGGTGCATAACTATGGCAACCGTAAGTGTATGAGCAATTTGACAATGAGTGCCGCCAAAGAGCATTAGTATCAAGAAAATAGGGCCCTTTCCATGGCACAATACCAAACTACGCTCCCATAAAGATGACTTCTTTATGACAAAGGTTAGCTCATAAAATAAGGCTTTCCCTCACCCTCATACATCACCCTGACCCATAACAAATAGAGTGAAACAAACCCCAAAATCTCTCCCCACACTGAGTGCAAGTTGGTTTGATCCTGATGGTGGACACCTGAACAATGTTCTTGAACCTAAGTTTTGTGGATGCCACAACCATTTTCTGAATCATAAGGATGAAAACTGCACATATTCCACTAGAAAATAGCGATTTTTCATCCATTGAATGAGAAGATAGTAATGATGCTGTAAACTGCATCACATGCTGTATCCACAGCACCGCCTCGTAGCCTCAGTAACTTCCAAAACCTTTCCTTGCCTTATATCAACCCTTGCAGTTTCACAATAATACAGCTAAAGTTGCTAGATGAGCTTCAAATCAAGCAGCATGTAAAGAACCTAGAGGCACGTAAAGGTCCTTCAGAGTGCTAAGCGTTCCATCAATACAGAACCCTTAAGCTTCTGTTGTCCATATAAAGATTATAACTTCCGAACCCATGTCCTAAAACCCACTTTGAGTTAAATAACACCAAACAACAATCAAACAATAGACTCAATGGGATCAATTGAAATCGAAATCAATCGAAGGTGGTAAAACCAATCAAAATTCCAATCGAGTAAAGCCAGGAAAAGAAAAGGTACCCATTTTTTAGGCGGAGGGCTCCAATCCATTCCCAAAGGCAGAGGCGAAGTTCCATCGTGCCTATGCTTTGGCGGACTCTGCCTCTGCATCTTTCCCTTCTTCTTTCAAGTAATCAATCAAAATACTGAAGCTAATTACTCCTTGATCCGATCAATTTCTCAGTATCTAAGGCACCTCTATATTCATCCGCAATTAATTCCGTAGGCCTACTGTGTTTGAATTGAAAGACAAAAGTTTTGTTGAAGGGATCGGTGAAGCAGATGACTGGGGAGAGTGACAGGTGGTTTCCATGCCAATTTCTATTTCTTTTTTCTCGTTCTTTTCTTTTTCTTGTTTCTGTTTTCTTTTTTTTAATGTCACTGTCTCTGTTAGGATCATGTTTCTGTTAGGGTTGTTTTTAACAATTATAAAAGAAACAACTACTAATGATTAATTCATTATTTATATTTCTATGATAAGAAAGGCTGATTAAGTCTCGAGAACTAAGACGAAAAAACATATTAAATTTGTCATAATTTAAGAGATTATATAAGTAAATTTGAATCTTTAAGAAATTTTGCATAAGTAAATTTTACAATTTAAACTAGGAAACACATAAATATCAAAATACGTCATTCTAATTTTAATCCATTAATCACCTCATATTTTATTCTTATTTATTGATTAAATAAAACTATATATTATTATCAAGTTATAGTGTATCTTTAACCAATTGAGATAGGGTTAGGTTAAATATGAGTATGTGATATTGCTTTGGGTTTCTGTTTGACTTTGTCTTTTTCTTTTTAAGATGTGTTATGGTATTTTTCCTTTTTAAATTCAAGAACTTTAATTTGTTTATGATAGAGAAAACATTGCTTGGCAACTTTCAAAAAAAAAAAAACATTGCTTGGCACCAAAGGAAGGTTGTTTTAGTCATTCATACTGGAAAGATAGATTAATTAGTTTGACAGTTTACTTAGTAGAATAGAAGATTTATGCGTCTAGTAAGTTACTTACCAAAGAAAGATACAAGAGACTGAAAAAATTATACTAGCGCTGATAGAAAAGAATGAAAAGCTTACCTATATATGTGTGTGTATATATTATATAAGCATAATTAAGTGTAAAAAATGAATTAAAGAAAAGTGTAAAAAGCGAACCTTCCTTTTGGTACCTTATAGCTAACTCTTATTGTGAGAAGTCTTAGCTGCAGGCCCAATTTTATACAGATGGTGAATCTTGCTTAACTTCGTCAATATATGAAAGTCTTAAAGGCCCAATTTGTTTGAATTTCCCACTTCGTCGGCTCTACAAGTATGGTTGTAAACGAGCCGAACGAGCGAGCATTGCGTTGTTCAAGTTCGGTTCATTTAACTTAGCAAATGAGTCGAGCTTGTTCGTTTATTTAAACGAATGTATTTAATTGTTCAAGCTTGATTCGTTTAACTCACGAACAACATTAACGAGCCGAACACCTTAAACGAACGGTGTCACTTACCGAGTTCGAACCGAAAAAAAGTGTTCAAACTCTATTCATTAACCTTTTATCCGAACCGAGCTCGAGCTCGAGTCAAACAAGTCGAACGGCTTTGTTCATTTACATCTCTATCTACAAGACAGTACGGCTGAAAATATATAGTTTGAACTTCCATATATAAACACACACACATGTATATTTGCACACACATAGGTATATATGCAGATATGTATATGCATAGGTGTATATATATATACATGTATATATATATATATGTATATATATGTATATGTATATATATAAGAGTTATCCGTTACACAGCTCCCATTTGTTAGGCATGGCAGTTTAAGTTTGAAAATTTTGTGTTGGCATGTGATCATCCATCCGAAAAATATTTCAACCGATGTTGCTCAAGTTGTGTATGAAGTTATTTGCATCAGGTACATATTATTCCGGTTATGATGTAAGATAGATGATGAGAGCAGAGCTCAGCTGTTAAATACGACAAAGGACTTCCACGTCAGTCTGCAACGGTCAACGTAAGTCAAGCTCGTCTAACTCAGATCCGTCGGAGTTTCATCTCAATGTCAGACCTTGACCGGTCAACCTCGACAAACCCAGCACTTCCCGAAAACTTTCAAGACAAGACCGTGAGACCAAGACTTAAGCTCAGGCTCGACCTCACGTCAGCTTGGCCAGGGGCCGAAGTCAGACCAAAATACATGCAAAGAGTTTAGCATGGTATGATCAGCCTGCTCAACCAGTCTCGGCTACCGCACAGCCAAATAGTCTCGGACTGGCGACTCTTCTAGTTTACCCTTTTTTTAGCAAGTTCAGACATTAAGTTCGACCAAGTAAAAATATTTACTGAAAGTCACCACTGGCCTCGGCCTGAACACATCGGCAGACTCCTGCCAGGTATCAACGAAGCACATGGTTAAAACAGCTAGCGCCACATGTCTAACATGCAGAAGCACACATCACCATTGCTGGCTGACACGTGTCGCAAATCCAACAACCAAGTCATGCGTTGGTTGTTTTGGACACATAAAAACAATAGAAGAAAGAGAAAGAAGGACAAGTCCAAATCAAGAAAGAAATTTTGACCATGCACTTTGTACAAGAGAAAGAGAGACGGGATCACTTCGCGATCTGATGTACACAGTCTTACCCTACACTTTGTACAAGAGGCTGTTTCTACGGTTCGAATATGTGACGTTAAAGTAACAAAACAGCAATTCTATTGATTGCTCCAAGACCTGACCTCTGGTAAAGCATATCGCGAATTTGTCATATCCTCCTCACCCTCAACCAAACAAATCAACATCTCACATTAGCTAACACCCAAAAAACGCCATGCACGCAACATTAACAAAGACAATAACAATACAAATTGCCACCAACAAACAATTACACGTGGACTGAAAAAAAATGGATACGTATATTTATCCACGCTGAAAGCCTGGAGGGATGGTTTTTCCACAAGCAATGACAAGGGGATGAGATCTTCTCACCCAAAATTTCTTATCCTTTTCTCCACCTACGACACGTGGCAGTAGGGAGGATGGTGAGGCTAGATGCGGGTGAGCCTTATCTAGCCTCACCACCCTCTCCTGCTGTCACATGTCGTACGGTGATAAAAGAGATGAGAGATTTTGGGGTGAGGTGATCCAAACCCCTCACAAGGACACTGAGAGCAACAGCAACATTCAAGTTAATCCCAAGAGTATTAGTTTTAATAGCTGTGCAAAGACAAGTTTTTATTTTTAATAGAGTTAAAGACACATTCTTTTTTGACTTTAGAATATTATGGAATAAAACAAAATGACTCGCTAAATTGAATGCGCTTCTTATATTTTGAAGTAGCAGTTGATCAACACAGCTTGACGCAATTTTCATTATGGATCATTGAGAAATAACCCCTGTGTGTTTCTAACACATATGTAAGGTTGTGTACATTCAACCCTTCTATACCCCGCCATATACGAGAGCCTTTAAGGCAATGAGCTAATGTTGTTATTGTTGTGAACTGTGCAAAGGCAGCTGCAACATCAAGGTCTGCTCGGTTCAGATCTGGGGAGGCTAAAGTTAAGTCAAAATACAAAGCTTCTAATCACGCGTCGCTACGTGTGAAAAATAGTTTTTTTTTTTTTAGAAAAAAAGAACATCACCCCCTTCTTTTAAAAATTATTTTTTACACGTGATGACGCGTGATTATAAGTTTAATATTTTGTCTCAGCTTTAACCTTTCCAAATCTGAATCGAGGTCTACTACCCCTTGGAGCAAAGCACAACATTTGTTGTTTGGCACGGTCCCAACAACAATGTTAACCAATCCCAAAAGAGCAGCACATACCCCTAGCTGCAAGGTTTCTCTTGGGCAAAAGGGATTCACTGGAGATGACTTAGGAGGGTAATGGGGCTTGGGGATCTTGGGTATCGGGGCACAATCGTCATTTTGTCAACTCCAATATGTATGTATATCTCATCGGTTAGAGACTAATGTTAAGATAAGTAGTAGTTGCTTTGAGATTCTAAAGAAACAGCTTTTCATACAAAACACCAATATCATCATACAACTTTGCTTACCAGGTTTCCGTAATACACGTATCACTCATTTATTATTATCAATACTTTAACATTGACAAATTCAAATATGTGAATTTTGTGACCATTTAAATAAATAAACATTGGAGTCACAAACTTTTGTTAACCATTAAGATCAAATAAACACTGGAGTCACAAAATTATGTCAAACATTCATGTCGAATGAACATTGGAGAGACAAAGTAAAAGGTCCATCTTTTTCATTAAGGCCACATGGTAAAAACTTGAGGTGCTTATATATATACACACACACCTAAAATAGAGATGATCATAGAAAATGTGAAATATTTGATAGGATACATTTTTAGAATTAAAATATGAAATATTTGATAGCATACATTTCAAGAACGTTTATACAAGAGAAATTAATTGAATATTTATATAAAGTTGTAACAATAGTTACGGATCAAGTGTGTAATTATGTATCACTTGAATTATTAAAAACCTACAAGACTTATAAAAGTCTATCAAAAACAATTAATTGCTCTAAATATAAAGACATGCTAGGTGCATAAATACCCAATAAAAAAATCATTTGGAATATCTTATGTTGAGCTCCAACACGTAGACAAATCATAAAGAATTCTTCCTCTGATAGTTATTTAATCAACAAAATTATACCATTATTTTGATCCAGCAAACAACAGATGGACTTCTGATTATGTTATCTTATAGCTAGAAGGTTGATGGCTACCAAATTAAATGAATGATTTATAATATCTGAAAGAGAAAGCTTCAGCCAAGCGACTTATAGCCATAAAGCTGTTTTTAAAAAAGTAGCCATTAATCCCACCAACTCTGCACTTACACGTGGGATGTAATTATTTTGTTTCAAAAGGCTATACTTTGACTACTAATGCTCCTCCCGGTATAAATAGTTGACGATATTCAATACAATATATGACGTGATTATCAAATCGTAGCGTCCTGCGGTGTAACTACTGTTAACAAAATTTTAATCGACAATATTCAATACAATCTATGACGTGATTATCAAATCGTAGCGCCCTGGGATGTAATTACTGGTTACAACGCCGGCAATCAGGTCGTCATCATCATCCGTATTTAGTATATCCCAACGACAACAGAATCTATCGTTAGAGTCTGGTTACAACGCCGGAAAGAAACCCTGAAAATTAGTCAAACCCAGCTCATTCAAAGGAGCCAATCAGCGTAATTCAGCTTTCTTGTTTATTTTCAATTTTCTTATATTTTTCGTTTTCATTCTTTTCCTCCTTACCCCTTCTAAAAGAGAGGAGCAAAGGGAGAAAAGGAGGATCAGAGATGGCCATACTATACACGCTGGTGGCCCGGGGATCTGTGGTGCTGGCGGAGTTCACCGCCACATCCACCAACGCCAGCTCGATCGCCAAGCAGATTCTGGAGAAGATTATTGGGACGAATGACACAAATGTCTCTTACTCTCAAGATCGATATCTTTTTCACGTCAAGCGCACCGATGGCCTCACAGTTCTATGTATGGCCGACGACACTGCCGGGCGTATGTTCTTTTTTCCCCCTTATTGATAAGATGTTTCTTTGATTGTGTGATGTATCTAAGCAAGGATTTTAGCATTTCATTATTATTTTTTACTTTTATCACGTGTTATATATATCTTGGTGTATTCTGCAATTATCAGCTGCTTGTTAGGTGAAATTATCAGCTGGATTGTATTGTTGGCCTGCCTGACCAATGGATGCAATTTATGCACATTGCTGTTTGACGTATTGTTGTTAACAATATGCGTAAAATTGTTGGTGGCCTTCTGCTTGTGCTAGAGTTTCAAAGATGAGATATCATTATTGAGCACTTTGAAAATGTAAAAAGTTCTTTATGCCAATTTAATTCAATGTGCAGTTCCACAAGATCTTCTTTTTAAGCATACTTCATAAGATTGAACAAAGGAGCTCTTTCCTTTATTTAGATTTGCTTAAAATTTTATAAGATACTGACTGTCCCGATTTACGCTATACTGTGGAAATAATCAAAGGACAGAATTCCTCTGTTTCCTCAGGTAGTAAAGGTGACATTGTTACTGTAGAATACCTCCCTTATAGAAATTAGAATACCTTCTTTGGAGTTCCAGTTTCAGTTACCTGTTAGAATTTCATCATCATAATTTTTTTTCCTCCCTAAATCCTCTCCATGAAGCGGTAGCTTACGCAGAAACTCATGGTTTGATAGATTTTCAAAACTCTGTGTGATGCGTGTTTAGCGAATCACACACTTCCAAATTTTAGTCAGGTCCATTGTTATGTTTTTTTTGGCCTTCAATTATATTAAATCCATGTGGGCCTTCATGGTCTTGCGAAGCTTTGGTCCGTGATGGCACATCATTGTCTGAGCATGCGTTATCTAAACTCTGATCTCTCCCATCTTTAGGATTGAAATCAAAGATGCTCTCTTCTCGTTAAAGTCAGATATTGCTCTAGGTCTTGATGGATACACAATAGAATTCTTTAAGATGCAATCGAGTTTTTTTTCAAAGAGACTACATTTATTATTCTGAAAATGCCGCAGGCATAACTCTAATTCCTAAGGTTGACAATCCGATCAAAATGAAGGAATTCAGGCCTAGTTCTTGTTTCAATGTCACATACAAAGTCATCTCCAATATACTATTTAATAGGCTAAAGTCTTTGCTTCCTTTCCATGTGAATGAAAATCATTTTGCCTTTGTCAAAGGCAGGACCACCCAAGACAACATCCTCTTAAAGCATGGACTTGTTAAAAACTACAAGAGAACATAAGGTCCAAAGTGTTGTGCAATTAAAATAAATATCATGAAGGCTTTTGACAGCTGTTACCTGATAGTACTTAATGCTGATTCCGAAGATGATGAAATTCCCAAACAGCTACCTTAAATGGATTTGACTCTGCAGATCTACTTCTTTCTCCATTGACTTGAATGGAACCTTGACTGGTAACTTTAAAAGCAACAAGTGGACTTAGACAAGGGGATTCCTTATTCCCCCCTACATATTCATTCTTGTTATGGAGGGTTTCATCCAACTCTTGAAAGGGAAGATTTTAAATTCTCATTACAGATTTCATCCAAAATATGAACATATTAACTTTTCTTCCTTGGATGTTGCAGATGACCTCTTTATCTTACCAAATGCAGACACTCTCTATGTAATGGTCATAAAAGATGCGCTAGTGGAATTTCAAGCCCTTTCAGTCCTTCAACCTAATCTATAGAAATCTGAAGTTTTCACATCTGGTATCAGCTTTCAGAAAAGAAAGAAATCGGTGATATATTGGGAATGACTTTGGGGAACCTGCAAATAAGATACTTGGGCGTGTCACTTATAGCTGACAAGTTATCATCAGACTGTGACACTCTTCAGGACAAGCTTTCAAGCAGAGTCCAAAGCTAGACTGCCTCTAAGCTTTCATATAAGGAGAAACTGTGAATGATAAACTCAGTACTTATAGCTATACATAGATGATGGACTGCTTTCTACTTCCTGCCAATAAGAATCATCAGAGATATAGAGAAAGGGTTGTGAGTTTTTTTTGTGAAGTTTGTCTTGCTTAAGCTTCGTCCTTTGAATTCAATCAATCCGTTGAGCAAGAGTTGTAATCTGGATCAATCTTCCAGGTTGTTCAACAAGATTTTCAAGGGTCTACCATGGTTCTTGGCAAGAAGGTTGTTGATCAAACGAGGGTTGTTCAACGTGGATAACAACAGGTCTAACAAAGTTCATTGCGACGCTACGTTCATCAAGGGGGTCTTACAAGATTCCTTTTATTATCTATTATTATTGTCGTTCATTATTATTCATCCGAATTCTGTGTTTTTCATATCCTTTGTGAGACCTTTAAATTCTTGTTATTAAGAAGACTAATAGGGGTGTGTGATTCTGCTAAGCACTCATCATTACAAGAGTAGTAAATTCATCTGGGTGCTCTCTCTTAACCTTGGAATTACAATGAAAGTCTTCTCATGATCATGGCCCATCTAACTTGGTCTTGAGCGCAATGCCTCCTCCTTCTTCTTCTTCTTTTTTTTTTTTTTTAAGCCTGACTAGCTGCTTTTGTACATTTTAATCCTATTATTTGTCCTAGATGAATCTAGGCCTATGTCTCTTATGGCCTTCATTGAATAGGATTTTGAATTGCTCTTTAGTATTAGGCTCTGTCTAATGTTTAACAGAATGTAAAATGAGCAATCGATTATAGTATTACCTATTATAATGGTTACCTATTTTGTACATTTTGAATATTCTGATATTTGAATTACCAGAAAAAAAAAGTGTTATCTTTCTTGACAGAAGAATACCAGTTTTGTCTTGTCATTCATTTATGAAATATATATCATTTTCAACTCTCTGTGTGTGGGTGTCTGGTGGCATACCCTTCGGCCTTTCCTCTACCATTCAACACCTCCCCTCCCGCCCTGGGGATGGTCAGAGGTGGTTGTGCCCACCACCACTTCCTTTTCATCCTAATTTATTTTCTGAATTTTAATCATGCAGTTTAATTACTTCAATTTCTGCCGTTCTATACCTTTGGCATTCGATTTTGAGAAATTTTAATATGGCATTTTACGTCCTCTTGATATCTTCCAGACCATCTATGTATCCTAAACTTTTTTGAATTGATGCTTGAACCTTGCCTTCCCGGATGTTTCTTGCCCGTGACAAATTTGGTATATGTTGGCATTCTTTTAGGAAGAATCCCGTTCACATTTCTTGAGGACATTCATAATAGATTTGTCAGGACATATGGCCGAGCTGTCTTGTCTGCTCAAGCTTATGCCATGAATGATGAATTTTCACGAGTTCTTAGCCAACAGATGGAATATTACTCAAATGATCCAAATGCAGACAGGATAAATCGGTTGAAAGGTGAAATGAGTCAGGTGAACAACTGGTGCATGTTTGATAGAAGTATTGCATGATTCAGTGGTTCTATTTCAGATTTTTTTTTTCTTTTTTTGTGTTTGACTGGTCTGTTTGGTCATTGACTGGAAGTCTTCACATAGTCCTTCAAACCTATCTTCCTGTTGGATTAGTGCATATACCAATTGAAATCATTGTCTGCGTGGTATACATTGCGTAAGACGATTTCGTTTTTGTGGATAACATAAAAGCTTCTGGATGTACATTGTTGAAGTTCAGGGAAACTGCACTTTTTTTGTGTGATTGGTGTCTAGACCTATTTTATCAGCAAGAGCCTTTCACTGACCTCCAGCTGATGATCTTAGAGCCTATTGAGTTAAAAGGAATATCCTTTTACTCTCATTTCTTAAACAAACCAGCTCATCTATGGTTGAATTAGTCTATTAACTAGCATGACGTAAGGCCATTGCTTTATCTCTTGAGTCTGAACTGTTTAAACTAATGCTCTGTTGTCAACTCGGGTGATAGCAAGTAGAATAAACATCTGAGAATTAATGATTAGATGAAAATATGAAGAAATCAGAACAATTCTTTTTGTACTTTCCATGCTAATTTCCTGCTAAATAAGAAATGTAGTTTATTTTCTTTACATTATTTTTAGGAAGCTGGTGGAACATCGTAAATATTATGAAAAAGAAAAAAAGAGTACAAGTTCCTCACTTAAATTTATCACCGAGGAGTTCTTCTCATGCAGATATCCATCTTGAATGAATTATACGCTTTTCTGTTAGTATTTCTTGGCTGAAATGGTTGATTAACCTGCAGTATCTGCAGTTTGAAGATTTTCTTTTAAACAGTAAAACTAGCTCATGTTTCAACAAGCGTTTGGCTTTGTGTTTGGATGAGAGAATCTGTTTTTTATGTGAATATCCTTATGGATTTTTTGTAAATTGATGATGTGATGCATGGCCCCATATTATGTTACAGGTTCGAAATGTCATGATAGAAAATATTGATAAAGTTTTGGAAAGGGGTGATCGTCTGGAATTGCTAGTCGATAAAACAGCAAACATGCAAGGAAACACTTTCCGATTCAGAAAGCAGACAAGACGTTTCAGAAACACTCTATGGTGGAGAAATGTCAAACTCACGTATGTTCTTGGCACTATTATTTTGTATAATGTCATATTAACTTTGGATTTCTAAACTAATAATCTGCTGAACTAATTGCTGAAGTGTGATATGGAAATTGGCTTCTTTGTCTTGTTATTACTATCTTGTAGAGAACATTGATGTGAGAAATGACATTGATAAGCACTCTAAAGGCATACATACTGTTGAATCACGCTTATCAACATAATGCTTTTGGGTGTGCATCTGATATAATGGATAATTTGGTTGTCTCTGGTGATCTAAAATGCTTGGGTTGTGGCCTCTTGCTGAAAAAGGGACATCTTCAGTGTGGGGCTTTAGATTTGATAGTGAAAGTGCATGTCTGCATATACACATTTTGGAGACCAGATAGTTACTTTTAAATCTCTTAGGGGCAAAGCATATTCTTGTGGTTTTGTGAATCCTTCTCATGTACAAAACTTTGCTCCCTTTCCTCTTCTTCTAAAGATACGAAGGGCCAATTGGGGTTCGTGTGGCATGAAACATGTCCGGTCTTTTGTGGTTATGCGTATGACTGTCCCTACTTCTGAGGCTGAATTTGACCTATTCTGCTTCATAAGCAGCCTACCTTCAAACTCGGTTATTACATATTTACATCAGGCTTAATAGCTGATATCTTCATATGTTTTTATCTCCCAGAGGAATATGGTGTCTTGTTCTTTGCTTTTGGGGGATAGGTGTGTGGTGAGGCGATGTTGCCTGCTTTTTTGCTGCTTTATTTCGAACATCAGTGTCGAACAAAATTCAACCATATAGCTTGTATCAGTCTGTTTAGTTAATTTATAAGTGGGTGGAAAATGTGAAACATGACAGCTTACATCTTCTGCAAATGTAGAAGCTGTTGCTGGTTTGAAGTACTATAACACCCATTCAGTGACCATGAATGCGCACTTTAGTATTAATCGATGTTGTTAAATTCTGTGCAGGATTGCTTTGATCTTCCTCCTCTTGGTCGTAGTCTACGTTATTCTGGCTTTTGTTTGTCATGGGATGACTCTTCCTTCATGTCTTAAGTAAGTTTGTATGTTGAGCGAGTTATTTGCCCTACTCGGTTCCTACTCGTACCCTCCCTGCTGGCACGTGTGCGGTCCATTTTCCTTGAATTGTTTTCTGAATTTTGAAGCTTGACAACAACTCAGAGAGGTAAATATGGCACCAGATTGTGTCATCTCATGACAAAGTTATGTAAAATTATTCTTTTACACATTTCCGTCTAAGCCATGTTTATTGTCAAAACTAGGGATGTGTGGAATCAGATTGATGTTTAAGTGGTAAAACTTTCAGATGTTCTGTTCACTGGTGACCTCTTTTGATTGATCAACATGTATGTGTTTTCTTTTTCTTATTATTCATCAATTTCAAGCAAAAGAAAGCCCACACTTGATGCAAGTTGAGCCTTATTAACTATGCTACCAAAAAAAAAAAAAAAAACAACATAAGATTGTTATTATGTACATCTCTGCTAGTATATACTATATAATTAGTGCTTCCAAATCAAAAGCTTCTAACTTTGTTCATAAGTAGGCATTATATGGGGAACATAAAGAAAGAGTTTGATGTACATGCACCTCATGCATGTAGTAGAAAGTCATTACATGAGCAAAAGACAAGAATAAACAGTAAAAAGTAAGTTTTGCTTTTGCCCAGATAAACATATACAACAATCATACTCACTATATTACAACGACAACATGCCCAGATTATTAATTAGCTAATTAATCAATCAAATGAGATTGGTAGTAAGCTCAGTACTCATGGATTTTTGCATATTGTTCTTCCATCATAAAGTTGTTTTTTTGACTATTATTATATTAATTTACTATCAAGCGTATTAGCTCAAAATATATGTATTAATAGAATAAAGTAACAAGATGAGTTTGACATAAAACATTTACAGCGTCATAAGTATAATTCCCTAAGAAAGATAATGATAATTGTATGTGCCCATAAAATGAAAAAGGCGTTCTTTGTACTAATTTAAATGGACAAACAAAGTAGCGTTGCAATATTATAGTTTAATAACTTATGTTTCTGAATGTGAAAATTTTTGTAGCAAGTGGGATACAAGTATTACACAAATAAGGTTTACACTTGGTACGATAATTACTCTTTCCGTCTAAAAATATTATCATTGTTTGACTTAACTATGATTTTACTAGATAGATTATTGAAGGATAATCACGAGCTAATAATGAAGATAAATAAAAACGCAAAGAAAGATAAATAGCTTATTCATTTTTCCAAACAACGTGCAACTTGAAACTGGGGGTGACGAAATTGAAAGAAATGTATCCCCCGAAGATCCGTAATTTATGGGGGGAAAAAAAGGTAAATACACTTTCTAAGCCTATGTTGAATGGTCGTTATCCTTTTTATTTGTACACATATGTTGTTAATCTGTTAAACAAAATTACCATTTTAAATTAACAAACGAAAGATTGATGACAAGGCAACGATAAATAAATTAACGAAAAAGCTACATTGGGCAATTTGAAGATCAATTTAATAACATATAGATTCATCTCGAAAATAGAAATGATACAGGTACTAAACACAACATCCTTAAGCCTATGGAAACCAAGTGTTAAACACTTATAAAAAATTATATTATGCCATAACAAGAATATATTGTTGTATTTATAACAATATATACATGTACTTATCTTTTCTTTTTTACACATACACAAATGAAAAGAAAATATAATTTGAACTTTTGTTTATGAAAATACTATAAATTTTACCAAAGCACCAATCAGCGTTTGTATCTACCGACGTATTTATTTTACACATGTAAAATAAGAGAAGGATAACACATCCGTCAAAGTGACACGAGCCATAAAGATATAAGTTGAAGAAATAGATAAAATAACACGTCACCCCTTACGATCTTCAATAGCAAATTTGATTATGATAAATGAATTAATAGTTATTTATTAATTGATAAAAAATTCAATAATTTAAACAGACTTTTTATATATTCATCATTTTCATATTATCAGTTATTTTTAATATTATTAATTATTAAATATCAAAAGAAAATATTCCTTCACCGCTATAAAACTTGTCGCCTTCTATAGTACACACATTGCCTTTCGACTTCCAACTAAAAGGCGGTTTCTTCCACTCTTTTTGTATTTCCAATTTTCCAGGCTGCCCGAAAGTTCTTCATGCAAATGGGTTTCCTTCATTACAATCTTCCATGAAATATGAAAATCTTGCTGCTTTACCATTCAGATAAAAAGGGAGATCTTTTGGTACCAGAAAGATGGGATTTATTTTCGGGTTCATCTTTGGCACGGCCTTAGGCGTTGGTTTAGTTGTTTGTTTTGCTCTATCTCAGAATGTCAGATCCAAGAATTGGTATTTCTTTTATAAATTTCCACTCCTTTCACATTTAAAAATGGGATATTTTACATGTTTTCTTTTCTTGCATGGATGATGATTACTATTATGAATTTTCCCCTGTTTTGCATGATCCTTTTAAGCTATGTTTCTCATAAATTAGCATATCAGTTACTTTGCAATCAGTTCTTTATCCTATATTACCTGTTTCAAGAAAATGCTTTTTATTTGTTTTAGGCAGCAATAATTGCAGCATTTGCTAGAATGACTGTTCAAGATTCAAGAAAGATCCTTCCACCTGAAAATTACCCTTCTTGGGTGGCCTTCACAACGGCAAAAGGTTAGTTAAATTCCCCCTCGTTTCGTTTTTTAGTTACTTTTAAGATAAATAATGCCGTCAATAATACTTCTATCTGAAAACTTTTTAATCTTTCAAGATGCAAGCCATCTATCATTGAATCTTGATTCAAGAAAGTTTCAAGATTCAAGAAAGATTCTTCCACCTGAAAATTGGGAGAGGATCTCCTGACCCCCCTTCAAAGGGGTATTAAATGACCCCCCGCCACGTGGCACACAGGGGGTGGTGAGGCTGGGTGGGAGTCACCCGTACCCAGCCTCACCACCCCCTGTGTGCCACGTGGCGGGCGGTCCCAAAGGGGGTGAGGAGTTGGGGGGTTAGAGGATCTCAATCCCTGAAAATTACCCTTCTTGGGTGGTCTTTACACAACGGCAAAAGGTTAGTTAAATTCCCCCTCGTTTCGTTTTTTAATTACTTTTAAGATAAATTATGCCGTCAATAATACTTCTATCTGAAAACTTTTTAATCTTGATTCAATAATTATGATGATTTCAGCTTGAATTGGCTTAATCACCACCTCCACAAACTCTGGCCTTACATTGATGAGGTAAGGTAACCTTTTTCAGTGTGTTCATGTTATAGGGAAAATCGTAATGCAGTAATTTTCAACCAATGTGCTGTCTGATTTAGGCAGCTTCTGAGTTAGTACGAACCACAGTGGAGCCCACCCTCGAACAATACAAGCCATCTATCATTGAATCCCTCAAGTTTTCAAAGTTCACTCTTGGTACTGTGTCTCCAAGTTTTATCAGTAAGTTCAGTCATGTTCGCAGTATTGATTTGACAATGTCTCACCTCGTGTCCACAGTTTAGGAATATCTGTATTTTGTTTTGTGTACAAATCTGAGTTAATATGGATAGGATAGGATAATGGAAGGACAAATTGCAGAGAGGAAGCTATCTATTATTATATTAATAGTATAACAAGTAACACTGACATTCATCTCTAATATTGCCAGTTTGCTTAACAGTACAAGTAATCGGCAGGAAAGAGTAATAGAAAGAAAGAAAAAGAAGAAATATTTTGGCTTCTGAATCGTCTACACAAAATATAACAACTTGAAAAGTGAAAAATGCTGCTTGTAGGTTTTGCGGTGAACAGACCAAGACTTGAATGATGGATTGACACTGGCCTTGGGTCTTTGTTCTGACAGACATTTCGTAACTCATGACACTGCCCTTCTGCAGTATTTTGCTGTAACAACTGGAATCCCATGTTACAGTTTCTATGATCCTATCAAGCATCCATCTCCATTCATGTCAATTTACAAAACTTGATGTTAAGACATGTTTTGAAGTATTTAAGAGACTTAAGAAATCTTGAAAGTTTAATACATGATCAGTTTTGATAGTGATAAATTATAATCTCAATAAAAAGCCTGCTTAACATGTTAGAGGGAAGATTAATTTGTACACTTATACACTTAACATATAGTTTGGAAACTATAGAGCCATGGCTTTTATCCAGATTTCCTACGATCTTGTGTTTTACATTAGCTTCATAGTTTTCATTTCATGTTGAAGGTAAGCTTCATTTCAATAAGTTTCCTAAGCTGTGCAGACTGCAAACTAAACAATGCTCTTTTCATAATTGGTGAGGGGGCTAGTCAAGCTCAGGTGTCTTTTGCGTTTGTAATTGATGCTCATATCCTTTGCTCCTGTCTTTCAGGAGTTTTTATAGTTGACGGAGGTGTTGGGGAAGTTGTTATGGAGTTGGAGTTGCAATGGGATGGAAATCCCAACATTATACTCGACATTGAAACCAAAATTGGGGTTAAACTTCCAGTGCAGGTTCTTTATAAGTTGCTGTTACGACATTCTATTTTTGCTTGCTTGGTTGTATAAAGCTTGATAAAGTTCACTAGTTTTTCTATTACGCTTTCCAGTCTGTTCTCTTATTTGGTGTCATACACTTCTTTTTTTTTTTATCATAATGTTGCAACTATATTTTGGATTTATTGTGTCAAATAGAAATCTACCTTGAGGTACAAGAAGGATGAAGTTTTTCCAAAACATGAATCTTTTGTAAACAGGGATGGGATTTTCTAGATCAAGTTTAAGACATAAATCTTTCCATTGTGCCGCAACCCAAAAACATTTGAAAACCTCAACCCGTCTTACTTGGCACTGAGTAACTAACACTGTGTTCAATATTCTAGCACTTCCTATTTGCTACAATCTCAGATCCACTCTAATGTTTTTACTGGCTGTCTTTGTTATTCATTTATGATTACTGCCAATGTGAGCCACGTGCTTCATGATATTCTAGTGAAATAACATCGATTGCAATTGGAGGAAAAAGAATAGAAGAACAAGTAACTTGTTACCTTTATTAAATAAGAGGTGGTTATATTGCACTCACGGCACCTCTATGGAAGTGGTTCTAGTAGGCTGTATTACGCTCTCTTTCAGACTCTACGATTGGTCCTGGCTGAACCAAAGATTATATGAAAACATAGACAACCATCCTCTTGATCAAAGGTTGATGATTGACCATCACAAATATTCTCGTATTGTACATTCTGCCCATCTTGCAGCTGATGACACTTTCTAATGATGTAGATATTTTAAAAGCTTGTCTTGATCCTTTTCCCCTCTAACCTTGTTACCCAGTTTAATCTTGAAGAGAACATATTTCTTGTTGTTACAATGTATGCTTGGATATTACATATTGTGCTAGAAAATCAGTAATCTAGCACTTGGTCCTTCATATGATCTGCCCCGCCTCCAACACATCAAATATTTCTTTGTCTTGCATACACGTAACTTAGTTTTAGCGGTACGCATCATTGCGCGCTGCTCCTGATTTGAGATCATGAAACCATAACTTCTTGTGTGTATTTAAGGTCAAGAACATTGGATTCACCTGGGTGTTCAGATTGATATTCAAGCCACTTGTTGACGAATTTCCTTGCTTTGGGAGCAGTGTGCTATTCCCTAAGAGAAAAGGTGAGTGTGAATAAGTCTATCTTTTCTTAACACTTCTTTTTTTTTTCCATATTGTAGAAGTGATTGTTGATGAAGAAGTAGCAGTAAGTGGTTTATAATTTACAACTTAAACATCAAGTTGGAAGTAAGGTTGACTATGATAGTTCATAATTGCCATGTAGATGTCTCAAAACAAACAAAAAGTCGTACTGTTGCTTTTTGATCTGAATCTCCATTGTCTTGTTTTTGCAGAAGGATCTGGATTTTACATTAAAAGTTGGTGGTGGTGAAATAACTGCAATTCCTGGAATTTCTGATGCTATTGAGGTTTGAAGGTTCTTTTACTTCATTTATTCTCTTCCACGTATACATGAAGAATTGGAAGTTTTTTCACAGTTTCATATTCTTATGATAATAGGGTAATGGTCTCCTTGATTCTCAAAAACCATTGGCCCCCGTGCTGAAATGGTCTCGCTGATGTTTGTTAATGGAAAAGAAAAAAAATGCTATTTCCTTCTTGTTTATCAATGTAAATTAAGAGTCTCTTTGTTTATTTATTTTTTTTAAAAAAAAGATCGCTTCATTAATTGGGCCAAAATGAAAAGCCCATCCAAACTTACAAGGCCCTACAACTACACAATCTGTATGAAAAGCCTGCCTGGAGTCTTCTACACACAATTATGTAAATACCCATTGTACTTAACCTAGAATATTCTAACCATTTTGTCAGAAGCATTTCGCCCCGTTGACTGCCTGTACGTACTTACATGGTCACCCACATCGACTTTTCTGATTTCCATGGGAGAAACTGCTATCTATCCCTCCCCCACAATCATTCTGTACCAGAATCTTATCCTACACCCTCTTTCTCGAAGGTCTGCAGTGTTTCTCTGACCTTTGTCAATACATGCCGAGGATCTCCACTGCCGGTGGAGGGTGGGTTGTCACACCGTGAGCCACCTTGTTCTCCAGTGCCATGCTGTCTCAACCCCAGTCCTGAACACATAAGCCCAATTTGCTTTCTCTGTTGAGACTCCAGAGCTGTGTGGTATAACCCAATTCCAGTCGATCCATTCAGATCCGTCCTGAAAACAGAAGAAAGCTTCCCACCGATGGCGTGGGAGTAGGAGTTTCCAGGTGAGTTCCATCCACTTACAGTCCCTTAGTGCATGCAATTCGTTCTCCACCCTCCATCTACATATGGAGCATCTGGGATCTTCCAGAATCCCTCTCATGTGAAGAAAGCTAGCTACATTAAGTCTATGGTGTTTTATGAACCACAGCATGAGGGAACCTCTCTTAGGCCCTTTCAGTTTCCATAGCCGATTCCATATAGGATCTGCCTTTTCCCCTGCTATGTGAGTTTCACATCATAGGCTAGGTCCACTCTGAACTTATTCACTTCTTGGGTACTTCTTGGACCATGCTGGTTCTCAACCGGCGTTATAGTATTCTCCGAGATGCTCTTGAGCAGAGTATGTTTCAGGGCATTTGCGGTCAGCCGGAGGCTTCTCCAGACATGAGAGCAATTAGTCTTCGCCTGATGCTCAGCAAAAGGATCACCGTATTTACTATAAAGTGTTGTGGCCCAAAGAGACTCTTTTTTCTTGAACATTCTCCACCCTACCTTAGTAAGTAGGGCTAAGTTCATCTTACGAAGGTCTTTTATCCTTAGACCCCCATCTTTTTGTAGACCAGGACAAGGAATGCAACCTCCTATTCCCAGTTAGGTCACCCCAGAAGAATCCACGGTTGATCTTTTCCAGTTCTTTAATTGTAGCTTCCGGAAGTTTGGCAATGTAGCGCCCCAGTCCGATACCGTTATCGGAACCAGTGCACCCGCCGTAGCCTACTATGAGAACTACGAAGCGTCAAGCAGATCAAGCATACATCCTTCATAATGTAAGTTAAAACCAGCGGAAACGTCATAAAATCTAAACCTTCGTTGTCAATATTACAACCAGAAAACTGCAGCGGAAATAAAACTGTTTGTTCATCTAGCCGACATAAGTTTTAGAACAACATAATAACAATGAGTTCCAAACTCAAACAAAATAGTCCAGCATCTATCTATTCCCTTGTCCATCATCCCATTGAGCCCACTCGCCGTCGTCTTCGATAAATATCAACTCATAATCAGGCTCACCTGAAAAGGAGACAGAATGATTGTTCTTAGCGAAAACTTCGCCAGCAAGTAACCCGTCTATACACCTTACGGAATCACACACGTCGAGTCACCAGTGTATAAAACATTGCCCAAAAATAAGGTGCTCGGGTTAGCAAATAGCATCTTAATAAGGATTACTCAAAACAGATAAAGTCCATATAGGTACACAGTTACGAGAACCCACATGTATTAAAACAACGTATCACATAAGCAAGTCATAGACTAATCACGTTTCTTGCATGTCAAGTCTTATGCTTCGTGTATCATGATGCATGTACTTCTTTAAAATCACACACAACACCCATGCATATGCCTTCTTTCATAAACATGTCATGCATGTCATTTCACAAACATTTCATCACTTTACATATCATATTCTTCGCGTAGCAGAACTTTATACCCTGTGGGTGATCAGTCCACAGCCATCATAACTTTATACCCCGTGCTGAAAGGTCCACGGCCCCATAACATATACTTTATACCCCGTGCTGAAAGGTCCACGGCCCCATTACATATATCATATATCCGTGCTGATAGGTCCACGGCCCCATAAAATACTTCATTTTCCGTGCTGATAGGTCCACGGCCCCATAACATACTTTATACCCTGATGTTGATTCACAGATCACGCTCTTTATACCCTGCTTTCGCAGACGTGACTTTTATACCCTGTGATCAACCAGCAGCCATTTTGTCTTTCGCAAACTTTACCTTTCTTGTTCTTTTGCAAAACATATCTCAAATCAAATGCAAGTGCCCATGTCATGATGCAGGATGCACAAGTAGCTTCATATCAACATGTAACACACACACACATACATCTTGTCTATCAAGGATATGGTCTTGCACCTCAAACACTCCCTAAACGTGTTTTACCAAGTCCATTTGTCTCACTTATTCACTAGAATTCAATCTTATGCTTACTTAATCAAACTTACCATCTACACCTCAAATATACCTCAAATACCCTTGCATTTTATGTTCAAAAGAAGTGTATAAAGTTACTACACTTACATAGGGCGCTTAAAGGGTCAAAAATACTTCCAGAATACTTGGAACGCCACTTGGAGCGCCTAATGTGGACATGGAGCGCCTCTACTAGGCGTTCGAAGTGTTCGGGGATGATTCAGGACACATTGAACACCACATGAAGCGCCTAATGTGACATGAAGCGCCTCATGTAGGCGTTCGAAGTGTTCTGACGGTTCTAAATTGCAGTTTTTCTGTACGGGAAAGCTCCAGGACACATGGAACGCTACATGAAGCGCCTATAGTGACATGAAGCGCCTCATGTAGGCGTTCGAAGTGTTCTGACGATGCCAAACTGCAGTTTTTCTGCAGTAACTTCCACCCAACTCCTTTCTTCTTCAACCCTTCCAGATTCAACACTTAAAGATCCATCTTAACAACTAGATTCATCATACTTAACATACATCTAATCATGAATTGATGCTTAGTGAATGTCTAACAAGATCCACTCTAAATCTTCAATCATTCACCACCTTCAAGAGTTATCATCAACAATACCCAACCAACAAGACTACAACAATGTCATCACTCATCCCTCAATTTCCTGTACTTACTCTCAACATCTAAGTGTATACAATCAACACAAGAGTAGAGCAAGACAAGAAACTCATCAACATATATACTCTCATGGGCATGGTTGACTAACAACAAATACTGCACAACTATTTCAGAAATATGGCCCAAAGAACAAGACTTACACAATTAGCAACAAAACTTACATATAACAAAGCATGTATGATAGACAAGACAAGAATACTAATGTGTGATTCATATTTTCTCTTTGTAAGAACATAAGGCCTTAAGTATCAAAATTTACGTAAAGCGTATAGAAAGATTACTTGCCTTGGAATCTAGATAAGCTTACGGATTTACTGCAGAATTTCTGTAAGAATTGAACATAGGTTGCTCGTTCTTCCTTCCTTTCCTTCTTCTTCTCTCCTTCTTCTTTCCTCTTTCTTTTCTCTCTCTTTTCTCAGAATTTTCCTTCTCCCTTTGCTGTCAAAACCGCCCCTCATGCTGAGAAGGGGGAAGTTATACTAGATTTTGTAACTCCTCTAACTCCTAGTAGGGACTATTTTGATAATTTACTATGATTTCTTTTAATTCTACTTTTAACCCCTTTCTTTTGTTCTTCTATGTTTTGTGTAACTAAGTCACATTACCTACATAACTAATTAAGTTTCATTTAAGGTTGACCTAAGTATTGAAAGTTGCGCTTAAAAATCACGGGGTGTAACATTCCACCCCCCTTACAAAAAGTTTCGTCCCCGAAACTTACGTACCTTAGTCAAAGAGCTGAGGATACTTCTCCCGCATTTGTTCTTCGAGCTCCCAAGTGGCTTCACGTTCCGTGTGATTGCTCCACTGAACCTTTACATAAGGGATCACTCGCTTTCTCAACACTTGATCCTTTCGGTCCACAACTTTCACGGGTACTTCCTCATATGTAACATCGTCCTTGAGTTCCAAAGGTTGAGCTTCAAGTACATGACTTGGATCCGCCACGTACTTTCTTAATTGTGACACGTGGAAAACATTGTGTACTTGCGCCAACACCGGAGGTAATGCCAACTTATATGCCAAGTCCCCCACCTTCTCAAGTATTTCATAGGGACCAATGAATCGAGGGCTTAGCTTGCCTTTTACTCCAAACCTCATGACGCCCTTCGTAGGTGATACCTTCAAATAAACTTTTTCTCCCACGTCAAAATCCAATGGTCGTCGTTTGGAATCTGCCCAACTCTTGCTACGGTCCTGAGCCGTCTTGAGTCTTTCCCGAATGACCTTCACCTTCTCTAACGTTTTCTCTAATAGCTCAGGTCCAGTAATGGTCCTCACGCCCACTTCGTCCCAATAAATCAGAGACCTACATTTCCTTCCATACAAAGCCTCAAAAGGAGCCATATCAATTGCGCTGTGGTAACTATTGTTATAAGAAAACTCCATCAGCTTTACCATTCTGTCCCAACTCCCTTTGAAATCCAGCACGCAAGCTCTTAGCATATCTTCCAAGGTTTGAATTGTCCGCTCGGACTGTCCATCAGTTTGGGGATGATACGCCGTACTCAACCTTAATTCCGTACCCATGGCTTCTTGGAATGCTGTCCAAAACTTAGATGTGAACCGTGAATCTCGGTCGGATACTATACTTACTGGGACACCATGTAAGCTCACAATGTTCTCCATATACACATTCACTAGCTTGTCGAGAGGTGTTTCACTTGAAACGGGTAAGAAATGGGCAGACTTTGTTAAACGATCCACGATAACCCAAATCATGTCACATCCACTTCTTGTCTTTGGTAAACCAGCTACAAAATCCATTGTGACATGTTCCCATTTCCATTCGGGAATCTCCAACGGCATCAACAATCCACCGGGCCGTTGGTGTTTCGCCTTGACTTGTTGACACACCAAACATCTCTCTATGAATTCCGCAATATGTCTTTTCATCCCAGACCACCAATAGTAACGCTTGAGATCTCTATACATCTTGGTGCTACCGGGGTGTATTGATAACCTCGAATTATGAGCTTCTTGCAAAACGTCTTTCCTAAGTTCGTCAACATCCGGGACACATAATCTTTCCCTAAACCATAAGCTCCCATCCTCTTTGGTCCGAAATCCTTCAATTTGACTGTGTTTCACCCTTTCCATTATCTCACTTAAAGCCTTATCTTTCTTCTGAGCCTCCTTTATCCTATCAATCAAACTCGGTGTGATGGTCAATGCTGTCAGGACGTTCACCGTGGATTCCACCAAATCCAAACCAAATTCCTCCATCTCTTTCCAATGGTGATTGTCGTGCATGGCTGGACTTCCTACTTAAGGCGTCGGCTACCTTGTTAGCCTTTCCCGGGTGATAATGAATAGTTAGGTCGTAGTCTTTTAGCAACTCCAACCACCTCCGCTGCCTCATATTCAATTCCTTCTGTGAGAACAAATACTTTAGACTCTTATGATCCGTGAATACCGCGCACTTCTCTCCATACAAATAATGCCGCCAAATCTTCAAGGCGAACACAACCGCGGCAAGTTCAAGATCATGTGTGGGATAGTTTTGTTCATAAGGCTTTAGCTGTCTTGAGGCATACGCGATGACTCGTTCGTTTTGCATTAAAACACAACCTAACCCGTTCTTTGACGCATCACTATAAATCACAAATCCATCCGTTCCAGAGGGTTGAGCCAATACTGGAGCTGTCGTTAATCTCTTCTTAAGCTCCGCGAAACTTCGCTCGCATTCCGCCGTCCACTCAAACTTGGACTTCTTTTGAGTAAGGCGACTGAGAGGTACGGCAATCCTCGAGAATCCCTCAACAAATTTTCGGTAATAACCCGCTAGACCCAAGAAACTTCGCACTTCGGTGACATTTGTAGGTCTAGGCCATTCAGTTATAGCTTCCACCTTCTTCGGGTCCACAACAATCCCCTCTTCTGATATCACGTGGCCTAGGAACGCCACACTTCTTAACCAAAACTCACACTTGCTAAACTTTGCATAAAGTTGTTTCTGCCTCAAAATGCCTAGTACGGTTCTCAAATGCTCAGTGTGAGTTTGCTCGTCAGGAGAATACACAAGGATATCATCTATGAATACCACTACAAACTTATCCAACTGCTCTCGAAAGACGGTATTCATAAGATCCATAAAAGCTGCGGGGGCATTGGTTAATCCAAATGGCATCACCAAAAACTCATAGTGGCCATACCTTGTGCGGAAGGCTGTCTTTGCGATGTCCTCGGCCTTCACTCGCAGCTGATGATATCACGATCGAAGGTCAATTTTCGAAAAGATCTTGGCACCTTTGAGCTGGTCAAATAAATCCTCGATTCGTGGAAGGGGATAGTTATTCTTGATAGTAACTTTGTTCAGCTCTCTATAATCAATACAAAGCCTCATGCTGCCATCCTTTTTCTTTACAAACAAAACGGGTGCTCCCCATGGCGATACACTAGGGCGGATAAACTTCTTGTCTAGTAACTCCTGCAGTTGTTCCTTCAACTCTCTCAGTTCTGCCGGAGCCATTCTGTAAGGAGCTTTGGAAATAGGTTCTGTTCCAGGAATCAAGTTAATCTCGAACTCAACTTCTCTCGGAGGTGGCACTCCTGGTAAATCTTCCGGGAACACGTCAGGAAATTCGTTGACCACTCGGATTTGCTCCATAGACGGCACCTCCTGAGTAACATCCATGGCATACACTAAGAATCCCTCAGCACCCTTCCTCAATGCTTTGCGTGCTTGTGCGACAGACACATATACCTTCTTGGGGACTTTCCTTCGTTCTGCATCTCCTTGAAATATTACCTCCTCCATCTTAGCATTCTTGATTGTCACTTGCTTCAACCGACAATCAATATTGGCGTGATTCTTAGCCAACCAGTCCATTCCTAATATGACGTCAAAGTCATACATCTGAATAGGGATCAATGTGGCGAAGAATGTTTGTCCTTCAAACTCCAATTCACAATCTCGATACTGCTGGTATGAAACCATAATCTGATCTCCGGCCGCTTGCACGCGATATGGAGTCTCTAACCATTCAGGCAAACTACCCAAGTGCTTAGTGAATCTCTTCGCTACAAAGGAATGGCTTGCGCCGCTATCAAAAAGTACATTGGCAGGCATCTTATTTACTAAAACCGCACCTAAGGCCATATAAAGTTTTAAACACAAAAAGTTAAGCACATAAACACTTGATTCAATATGAATTCAAACTTAGTTTAAAGGATACCTGCTACTACATCGGTAGCCTCCTGTACACCTGTGTCCGTCATTAGATGTACTCGGGCATTTGCTCTAGGTTTCGCCCTCGGCTGCTGAGCCGCCTCTCCCGGGTTATTCTTCTTCGTCTCCGGACAGTCTCTAATCAAGTGACCCACTTGGCCACATCGGAAACATGCTCCGACTACTTTCCTACACTCTCCAACATGGTTCCTGCCGCAATGTGAACAAACTCCTATAGCCTGCTGAGCTACTTGATTCTGGGGTGGCAGTCTCTGAAAATTTCCAACTGGGCCTCTCTTCGGAATCTTGACCCAACGTCCGGGTCTTCCACCAACTCTCACATCCTCCCTTGGCCTCTTGCCTCCATCAGACCCTCCTATGCTAGCTGCTCTTGCCGCCACTCGGCGAAAATCACTCTCAACACGGTAACACGCATCTAGCATATCCTCATAAGTTTTCATCCCTGCATTCACTATTGCTGATTGTACCCTCGAGTCCAAACCCCTCTCAAACTTTGTCATCTTAAGACGATTATCAGACATAATCGCAGGGGCAAACTTACCTAAGGCATGAAAACGATCTGCATACTCCGACACCGTCATCCTTCCTTGCTCCAGTCTGTCAAACGCCCTTATCTTGTCCAAGATCGCAGTCTCCGGTACGTAGTATTTCAGGAAAACATCACAAAACTGTGTCCATGAGATTGGTGGGGTCATTCTCAACACCATTCCTTCCCACCATTCGCCAGCCTTTGCCACTTAAAAGGGGTGTGGCCACCTCAACTTTTATCTCGTTGGGTACTTGCACCAGACGAAAACATTTCTCCACCTCAGCCAACCAGTGCTGAGCCTCCTCCGGATCAGTACATCCACCGAACTCCGGCACCCTCATCTTCCTCATCTCTCCATAAAAGAACCTAATGTTATGCTTGTGGCGGTGGTGGAGGCGGAAGTTGATGCTGTTGTGCATACCCTTGTGCAATCACCGTCAGTGCATCAGTGAGCACCTGGTATTAAAACAACTTATGGTGGCTGGTTCTCTTGTCCATTACCAGCGTTGCCTGTGTTATCTCTTCTTGGAGGCATATTTCTCTGAAAAGGTCAACATTTCATTAGCATTCAGTAATTACAAAAAGGTTACTGAAGGCTCGAATGCTTACTAATAGGTGAGGTGTGTAGTACAACTATTAATACAAAGTTAGATAATAAAACGCGCTCGCACACACCCAACCCATATCATACTTAACCACTAAAGAGATCAACACTTATAACTAAAGATCAACTTTAAAGGAAAATCATAGCTTAGGTGTCTACAAATCATGAACCTAAGTTTCCGAGATAGATCTGAAGCCTAGGCTCTGATACCACCTGTAGCGCCCCAGCCCGATACCGTTATCGGAACTAGTGCACCCGCCGTAGCCTACTATGAGAACTACGAAGCGTCAAGCAGATCAAGCATACATCCTTCATAATGTAAGTTAAAACCAGCGGAAACGTCATAAAATCTAAACCTTCGTTGTCAATATTACAACCAGAAACTGCAGCGGAAATAAAACTGTTTGTTCATCTAGCCGACATAAGTTTTAGAACAACATAATAACAATGAGTTCCAAACTCAAACAAAATAGTCCAGCATCTATCTATTCCCTTGTCCATCATCCCATTGAGCCCACTCGCCGTCGTCTTCGATAAATATCAACTCATAATCAGGCTCACCTGAAAAGGAGACAGAATGATTGTTCTTAGCGAAAACTTCGCCAGCAAGTAACACGTCTATACACCTTACGGAATCACACACGTCGAGTCACCAGTGTATAAAACATTGCCCAAAAATAAGGTGCTCGGGTTAGCAAATAGCATCTTAATAAGGATTACTCAAAACAGATAAAGTCCATATAGGTACACAGTTACGAGAACCCACATGTATTAAAAACAACGTATCACATAAGCAAGTCATAGACTAATCACGTTTCTTGCATGTCAAGTCTTATGCTTCGTGTATCATGATGCATGTACTTCTTTAAAATCACACACAACACCCATGCATATGCCTTCTTTCATAAACATGTCATGCATGTCATTTCACAAACATTTCATCACTTTACATATCATATTCTTCGCGTAGCAGAACTTTATACCCTGTGGGTGATCAGTCCACAGCCATCATAACTTTATACCCCGTGCTGAAAGGTCCACGGCCCCATAACATATACTTTATACCCCGTGCTGAAAGGTCCACGGCCCCATTACATATATCATATATCCGTGCTGATAGGTCCACGGCCCCATAAAATACTTCATTTTCCGTGCGGATAGGTCCACGACCCCATAACATACTTTATACCCTGATGTTGATTCACAGATCACGCTCTTTATACCCTGCTTTCGCAGACGTGACTTTTATACCCTGTGATCAACCAGCAGCCATTTTGTCTTTCGCAAACTTTACCTTTCTTGTTCTTTTGCAAAACATATCTCAAATCAAATGCAAGTGCCCATGTCATGATGCAGGATGCACAAGTAGCTTCATATCAACATGTAACACACACACACATACATCTTGTCTATCAAGGATATGGTCTTGCACCTCAAACACTCCCTAAACGTGTTTTACCAAGTCCATTTGTCTCACTTATTCACTAGAATTCAATCTTATGCTTACTTAATCAAACTTACCATCTACACCTCAAATATACCTCAAATACCCTTGCATTTTATGTTCAAAAGAAGTGTATAAAGTTACTACACTTACATAGGGCGCTTAAAGGGTCAAAAATACTTCCAGAATACTTGGAACGCCACTTGGAGCGCCTAATGTGGACATGGAGCGCCTCTACTAGGCGTTCGAAGTGTTCGGGGATGATTCAGGACACATTGAACACCACATGAAGCGCCTAATGTGACATGAAGCGCCTCATGTAGGCGTTCGAAGTGTTCTGACGGTTCTAAATTGCAGTTTTTCTGTACGGGAAAGCTCCAGGACACATGGAACGCTACATGAAGCGCCTATAGTGACATGAAGCGCCTCATGTAGGCGTTCGAAGTGTTCTGACGATGCCAAACTGCAGTTTTTTCTGCAGTAACTTCCACCCAACTCCTTTCTTCTTCAACCCTTCCAGATTCAACACTTAAAGATCCATCTTAACAACTAGATTCATCATACTTAACATACATCTAATCATGAATTGATGCTTAGTGAATGTCTAACAAGATCCACTCTAAATCTTCAATCATTCACCACCTTCAAGAGTTATCATCAACAATACCCAACCAACAAGACTACAACAATGTCATCACTCATCCCTCAATTTCCTGTACTTACTCTCAACATCTAAGTGTATACAATCAACACAAGAGTAGAGCAAGACAAGAAACTCATCAACATATATACTCTCATGGGCATGGTTGACTAACAACAAATACTGCACAACTATTTCAGAAATATGGCCCAAAGAACAAGACTTACACAATTAGCAACAAAACTTACACATAACAAAGCATGTATGATAGACAAGACAAGAATACTAATGTGTGATTCATATTTTCTCTTTGTAAGAACATAAGGCCTTAAGTATCAAAATTTACGTAAAGCGTATAGAAAGATTACTTGCCTTGGAATCTAGATAAGCTTACGGATTTACTGCAGAATTTCTGTAAGAATTGAACCTAGGTTGCTCGTTCTTCCTTCCTTTCCTTCTTCTTCTCTCCTTCTTCTTTCCTCTTTCTTTTCTCTCTCTTTTCTCAGAATTTTCCTTCTCCCTTTGCTGTCAAAACCGCCCCCTCATGCTGAGAAGGGGGAAGTTATACTAGATTTTGTAACTCCTCTAACTCCTAGTAGGGACTATTTTGATAATTTACTATGATTTCTTTTAATTCTACTTTTAACCCCTTTCTTTTGTTCTTCTATGTTTTGTGTAACTAAGTCACATTACCTACATAACTAATTAAGTTTCATTTAAGGTTGACCTAAGTATTGAAAGTTGCGCTTAAAAATCACGGGGTTGTAACAGGCAATCTGCATATGATAGAATGGGATGGTAGAGGTCACTGATTGGATTAGTATAAGCCTAGCAGCCTTGGACAAGGTACCTCTTTTCCAGGAGTTTAAGTTCCGCCTTACTCTTTCCACAAGAGGTTGATAAGTGTCTTTGGAGATACGATGATGGAGAAGAGGAGTAAGTACCTAGGTATTTACCCAAGTCATTGCACTCTATGACCCCAAATCTGTCCTTGAACTCTCTTCGTATCCCATTTTTAGTGTTGGGTGAGAAATAAATCATCGATTTTCCCACGTTTAAACGTTGGCCAGACCAGACACGAAAGGTCTGGATTGTTCTTTGCATCACATCTGCCTGGGTGCAGGATGCCTCACCAAATAGGAAGAGGTCATCTGCAAACATAAGGTGGGAGATTAAGGGCCCCTTCCTTGTGAGCTTGATAGCTCTTTATTCTTTCTTTTCCATCTGGTTACCAATCTGCTGGCCCAACACCTCCATAGCAATCACAAAAAGATAGGGGGCCAGGGGATCCCCCTGTCTGATACCTCTGGTGGGGACGAAATCTTCCAGCTGCTCCCCATTCCATAGGAGGGCCAGTCTAGCGGTCCTAAGGCAACTGAGGATTAGCTGCACCATCTTCTCTTTTAGACCTACATGTGGTAGAACCCTCTCCAAGAAGTTCCATTCCAATCTGTCATATGCCTTCTCGAGATCCAGTTTTGTTGCCATCCACCTCACCCTACCCCTCTTCTGCTTCATTGAGTGGATGGTCTCCTGGGCAATAACAATGTTATTGATACCTTGTCTGCCTGGAATAAAGCTAGTCTGATTTTCCATAATAAATTTAGGCAGGACCAACCATGTTTGCAATTACCTTAGACACCACCTTAGTTAGAACGTTACATAGAGAGATGGGTCTTAAATGTGTCATACTCCTAGGAACATCTTGTTTAGGGATCAAAGTAATCAACACCTTGTTCATGAGGGGGTCCACCTTTCCCTGTTGAAAGCATGCCGTTACAAAGGTGATCAAGTCCTCTTCAACTACATTCCAATTTTGCTGGTAGAAACTTGGGGGGATTCCATCAGGACCCGGGGCTTTGTGGGGGTTCATTTGGGTTAGGGCTTTCTTAATCTCTCTGCCCGTGGGTTCCTTATTCAGACAAGCTTTTTCCTTGTTCATAAGTTGAGGGAACCTTATGAGTTCTTGCGGAACTGCTGTCGTTTGTTCTGATGTGTAGAGTTTCTTATAGAAGTTGGTTGCCATTAGTCTAAGGTCTCCTTGGTCGTCCGACCAGACCCCATCATCGTTCTTTAGGGCTACAATGCTCTTTCTCCGCCTCTTAATCAATGACATAAGGTGAAAGTATTTTGTATTTCTTTCGCCATTAGCTATCCATTGCGTTCTAGCCTGCTGAAACCAATAAAGCTCCTCATGATCAAGGATGTTATTGTATTCCTGAATTAGGGATTCTTCAAGTTGGGCTAGGAACCTGGACCCCCTTCTGGCTTGTGCCAATTGAGTACCCCTTAACCTTGACATGCATCTAGCCTTGTTCGGGAAGATATTGCCAAACAAACTCCAATTCCAGACTTTGGCTTTCTCCATAAAATTAGATATGTTATGTCCTATGTGACATCCTTGCTGCCATGTGTCCTGCACAAACCTGGGAAAATCAGGGTGCTTAGCCCAAGCAAGTTGGTACCTTACCATGCGTGGCCCCTTCTTCCGGGCTTCATTAGTAAGCGTAAGAGCTAGCGGATGATGATCTGATTGTGTGCGCGTAAGATATTGCACGTTGGCATCCATGAACATCAGTTGCCAATCGCGATTGGCCCATACTCGGTCAAGTCTTTCAGCAATCCTATCATTGTCCTCCCTAGAGTTGGTCCAAGTGTATTGAGGTCCTGAATAGCCCATGTCAATCAGGCCACATTTGTTAATAAGTCTTCCCAACTCTTGGTTCCCCTTTTGCTGGACCATTCTACCACCACACTTGTCATCCTGTGTTAGGACTTCATTGCAGTCACCTATTATCACCCAAGGCACATCGATGAGTTGGCCCATCCTCCCAAGTGATAGCCATAGTTGCTGCCTAGTTTGCTTTTCTGGTGAGGCGTAAACCACAGTCATCATCCACAACACCTTTGTACTTGAGAGAATCCCCAAGTTCATAAACTGGAAGTCAAAATTGATCACTTCGATATTTACCTGAATGTTATCCCAAAAACACCATATCCCCCTTTAAATCCAGAAGCTTCTACTGCAGCCATTCTGGAAAAGTGGAAAGAATTGAGAATCCTGCTTGCTTTTAGTGTTGAAGTTCGAGTCTCCACAAGAAAGAGTATCATAGGCTTCTGGTTTCGTATGAGTTCTCGCAAATTCCTAAAAAATGTTGGGGAGGAGGCTCCCCTACAATTCCAGGAAAGGATCTTCATATCAAACTTGCTTGGAAAGAGCATTCACCCCCTTGGCAACATGTGCCACGTCTGTTTCCATTTGAGCATCTTTGTTCGAGGTAGATTTCAGGTTCAGCGTTCCAATACCCTGATTAAGGAGTTTCTTCTGCTTCTATTATTCCTCCTTCCATGGCCCCAGTCAAAAACCTGACATCTGGTGGCTTGGCTTTAAGGTCCTTAGAGTGCGTATGACCAATTGTTTGTAGTTCTTGGGTTCATGGGGTACATTTTGTTTTGTGTTTGTGAATTGTATGGGTTTTTTGGGTAGTAGGCTAGGTGGATAAGTAGGTTGTTTCGAGTTGGGTAATAGAAGCCAATCAGCGTCATTGACACTAGGTAAGTGGGCCCGGCTATCCTGTGGGTTTACATTTGGGTGGGTGTTTTCTTGGATGGGTTTTTGGGTAACTGGCATGGATACTTTGGTTTTGTGTTTTAGTTTCAATTGTATCCTTTTTTGGTGGTGAGCTTGGTTGTGGCTTGATGCGGTTTCTGGCCCAAGGTTAGGGTGGCTTGAGGTGAACTTTGAAGGGCCTGCTGGAAACGGGTTTGGAGTACCGAGATACCAATAGGGCTGCTGGTAGGGACCAGTTCCTCCTCCAACACAGAGTATCTCGAGCCAGATGCCAGGTGTGCTTTTTCTCCTTTCACTGAATTTGTTTGTCTGTTATACTGGCCCCTTTCTGCCATGTCAGCAGAGTCATTGTCACTCACCATCTGTCTCCTGCCGCTATTGGCATCCTGTCCATAGGGCAGAGAAGTTTGTCCTTGTTGTCCCACAGTTGGCAGTAGCACACTGCCAGGACGTCTCCTCCGACGTGATGCCGGAAGCAGTCACGGACCGAAGGGTTTCTCCGACGACGGAGCCTCTGTTATCACCGGCTGCACTGCCGCCTCCGCAGGTAATCCCTTTTATCCCTATCTCTTTTGTCGGCACATTCTTCCTCCTTGTGCCCAAATTTCCCACAATGAAAACAAACAGCATGCAACCCTTCATATTCAATGGGTTGAAGGATGACTTCACGACCATTTACCTTCACCATCGGAGTTTAATGTCCTGTCCAAATCAAGCTCCACGCAGATACGCGCGTACCTTCCTCTATTCGCCGTAAGTGTGCTATCATCCACCTTGACGGCTCTGCCAACCATATTGCCCACATCCATCAATAGTATTGGATCGAAAAGCTCAACTAGTAAATTAGGTAGACGAACCCAAACTAGTGTCTTGTTGATGGTGGCTTTGGATGGATTAAAATATGGCCTCCATTTCATGACTGTTAAGTAATGGTCCATAATAACCCAAGGCCCCTTTTCCAGTGCATACATGTACTCCTCCTTGCTATAGAAGCGGACAACGAAGAAGTTGTCGTCCAGGTTGGTTAGTTCACAGCCGTTCTTGAGGTGCCACAGCTCTGGCAGATGCCCCGATAGGATCTTGAAGCTGATATTCTTTCCGACAAGTTTGATGATCAGGGCCCTTCTTCAGGGACTCCATAGGTCAATACACTGGCTCCTGATAAGATCCACTTCTGGACACTCTGAATATTCATCTTCCTCATATCTCCTTGGGGCTTGGAACTTGTCTAGTAACTCAGCTTTCCATTCTTCCTCTTCATCGTCAGCACCGGTATATATGGGCTGCTTCCTTCGGCTCGCCACTGCAGCGTCTAGGAAGGTCATTTTCCCCCCACTGGGAGGAGTTCAAAGATGGTGAAGCTTCCTTTGCAAGCATGGTGTCTCCGATGGGGCTGCGCTTGTTCTTTTTTGTACTCATGTGTAGTAGTCCTGCTCCTCCGGTGAGGGAGGAGGCTGAGGATACGAAGGGGGTGGTGGACGCCTACAAACTTCTTCAGCCTCCATGCCTTTTCAAATATCTCTCTTTACTCTCCACCTATTCCCTCCTCTCCAAGTCTCTTCCAAACTGCTACCTTTTTCAACGATGGAAGTTCGCTTTGTTTGTTTGGCCTTTCCAGGTATACCTTCAAATTTTGGTTTTACCATTGTCGTTCAATGTATCGATTCCATGCTGCAAAACAAAGATTGGGAAATAGAATAAGGTTACATGTCAAATATATTCTCCAAAGTTTATAAAACTTCGCTGAGGATGAGCACTATATTTCTGTGTAGGGGATGATACGAGATGCTATCGAAGATTCAGTTACATGGCCTATGCGCAAGATCATACCCATTTTACCTGGAGATTACAGGTAGAACATATTTTGTCATGTTCTAAACATATATTAGTCATTAGAATCTGAGATGACCCTCATGTGGCACTTATAAATCCTAGCGTATTAGTAATCATCTTCAGCTTAGCACTTGAAAATCGTTCCGGTTCTTCCATTCAAGAACTGTTTCTGCATTTGTTTTAAGTGACCTAGAGCTAAGGCCTGAAGGGACATTAGAAGTGAAGCTCATTGAAGCCAAGGAACTATCAAATATGGACCTCATTAGCAAATCTGATCCATATGCGGAAATATTTATACGTCCACTACAGGACCGGACAACAACCAGCAAAATAATTGTGAGGAGGTTAAGCTTCATTGGTTGTTTCATTTTCTTTTCGTCACATACTGAGTGCAGCTTGGACTGTTGTGTAGGACAATCAACTAAACCCCGTTTGGAATGAGCACTTTGAGTTCATTGTTGAAGATCTATCCACACAAACTTGACAGTAAAATTTTTGATGATGAAGGACTTCAGCCTTCTGAATTCATTGGTTGTGCTTAACTTCCCCTAAAGGATCTTGAACCTGGTAAGGTCAAGGATGTGTGGTTGAACTGGTCAAAGATTTGCTTATCAAAGGGATACAAAGAAACAGGGGCCATGTGAGTATTCTGACTCTTGCATTTCTTAGTTTTATAACTACATGCATGTTTTGTCCCTGACAACCAAAGAAAGTCAAAAACCGTGAAAATCAAAGAAAACAACTTATAATTGCTTTCTTTTCTTTTCCTGGTCTTACTTCAGGTTCATTTAGAGCTTCTGTATTGTCCTTTTTGGTACCGAGAGCGCATTCATGAATCCCTTTGACCCTGACTTCCGCTTGACTTCATTCGAGAAGGCGCTAAAATTTGGACATGGAGTAGATGCTGCTGAGATAGCAAAATCCGCATTAGAGGGGAAAAAGGACATCATTATCAGAGGAGTTCTTTCCGTAACAATAATATCTGCTGAAGACTTGCCAATTGCAGATCTCATGGGAAAAGCAGATCCTTTTGTGGTGCTTACAGTGAAAAAGTCTGACCAAAAGTACAAAACAAGGGTATGATTTTTCTTCGCAAACCGTTAACATGCTTTATTGACCTTCTAAATTATAATGGCACCAGCATAATGCTTGTAACTTTTGTGATGAACATAGGAATTTATTTTTAGAATAGTGGGGTCTCTATCTGCTTGCGCTTGTAGCAGATTCAGCCTCTGTGTCCTGCTTATTGTTGCACATACATCATCATGTGTTGTGGTCTTTTAGCCAAATTTTTGGCATCAGTTAGTGCCTGTCTATTGTAATAGGTATTGACTAACACACTGTAGAAATATCCGGGATTCTCTATTAATGCACCGGATATCTATTATGCACACGGCATGAATGGCATGAATGTGATACATGTGACACAATTGTAATTAGGGAAGAGTTATGATAGTCAATAATTGTAGGAATATATTTATCACCAAAGATAGACATAGAATAATAGGAGTATATTGGTTTTCCATAGTTAGGAGATAATATATATAGTTACCATAAATACCAAGATTGGATTGACCTCTCATCAATCTATAAATAGAGGTGTATTGTAAACAATTCTTTTAAGTCAATCAATAATATTCGGCATACATACTCAAACAAACAACACAAAGAGTCAAAACCGTTTAATCTCGTACACACTGATATTTGGGGTCCATCTCAAATAGCCAACATCAGTGGAACACGATGGTTTATCACCTTTGTGGATGATCACACACGTGTACATGGATCTACCTATTGAAGCAAAAGTCAGAAGTGGGAACTATTTTCAAAACGTTTTCACAACCTTGTTAAAAATCAATTTGGAACAAAATCAAGACTCTAAGGTCAGATAACGCTTCCGAATACTTAGACAAAACACTAAAAGCCTATATGGCTGAAGAAGGGATACATCACCAAACCTCATGTGTCCATACACCCCAACAAAATGAGGGGGGTAGCAGAAAGAAGAACAGACACCTATTGGAGGTTACAAGAGCCATCATGAACTCAATGAATGTACCTAAACAATATTAGGGTGAAAGCAGTTCTAACTGCCACCTATCTGATCAATCGCATGCCATCTAGAACTCTTGCGTTTAAAACACCAAGACAAACACTAAGAGATAATTTTCCATATGAAAATCTAATGTCTGAATTACCTCTTAAAATTTTCGGGGTGCACAGCATATGTACACATATACAACCGAACCAAGCTCGATCCCAAAAGCTATAAAGCATGTTCATTGGATACTCTGGAACTCAAAAAGGATACAAATGTTATTGTCCAAACAGTAAACGGTATACACAACACTAGACGTAACTTTCAATGAAGCTCAAGCATTCTATGAAAAAACAACGGACGGCATTCAGGAAGAAACCTGGAATCTAATTGATCTAGGTACACAACCATTTGAACCGTCAAGTGACCAAGAACAAACCCCAACTGAACCATCAAGTGAACAAAAAACGAATATACAAGGAAGACCTCCCATTCAAAAGGTATATAACAGGAGAAATATTCTCCAAACATACACGACAAATGAACAAAACATACAGACTGAAGATACAGTACATCATACACAAATGAACGAACTCTGCCCAGTCAATCAAGAAATTGATGACAGGCCAATTGCCCTCAGGAAAGGAACCAGAGAATGTACCAAAACATCCTCTATATAACTTCCTGACATACTCAAGTTAAGCCATGAGTTCCAAGCTTTCACTAGTAGCCTCGACTCACAACTAATTCCTAAAGACATTAATGAAGCACTGTCAATACCACATTGGAAGGAAGCGCGTAAGTGAAGAAATGAAGGCATTGATAAAAACCGATACCTGGAAGCTAACTCCACGCCCAAAAGGGGTTAGGACCGGTAGGGTTGCAAATGGATTTTTTACCATTACAATACAATACGAATGGAACAATTAATCGATTTATAAAGCTAGACTTGTCGCTAAGGATTTACACAACATACGGAATAGATTATTAGAGACATTTGCTCCAGTAGCTAAGCTCAATACAGTAAGGGTTATATTTACCATGCTGTAAACTTAGACTGGAAATTGCATCAACTGGATGTAAAAATGCATTTTTAAATGGAAAACCTACAAGAGGAAGTATATATGCATATACCCCCCAGGGTTCACAAATGAACAAACAAACATATGGTTTGTTTGTAAGTTGCAAAAAATCGTTATATGGTCTGAAACAGTCTCCTAGAGCCTGGTTTCAAAGATTACTAGAGAAGTAAAAACCAAGGATTTGTACAATGTCATGGAGATTCACACTTTGTTTCTACATTACCTCAGAAAATGGATCATTAACAGTTCTTATTGTATTATGTTGATGATATAATCATCACGGGAAACAATGAAAATGAATCCAAGGAAGTCATAAAGAAACTATCACAAAAGTTTGAAGTCAAAGAACTAGGAGAACTGACGGTACTTTCTTGGCATTGGAAGTAGCTAGAAACAAAGAGGCATGAGCATATCACAAAGAAAGTACATTTTGGATTTACTAAAGGAAACTGGGATGTTAGGCTGTGTAAACCAGCCACTTCACCAGTAGAACCAGGGTATAAGCCAAAAGAAGTATGGGATACAAACCTGTAGACAAACTAAGGTATCAAGATTAGTGGGAAAATTGATATATCTTTCTCACACAAGACCTGATATATGTTATGCTGTAAGCTTCATTAGTCAGTTCCTGCATAATCCTACTAATGAGCATCTAAAAGCCACTATGAGGATTTATCAGATATCTAAAGAATACTACTGGACAAGGTTTTCTATACTTTAGAAAGGACATCAGATAGAAGTATAAAAGTATATACAGATGCTGATTGGGCAGGTTCAAACCAGATCGGAGATCAACCACATGATATTGTACGTACGTATGGGGCAACCTAGTTACATGGAGGAGCAAGAAGCAAGGAGTGGGTAGCTAGGAGGAGTGCAGAAAGCAGAGCTAAGGGCGCTTTGTTGGCTCTAGGCGTTGTGTGAAGGAATGTGGCTCAAGACAGTCTTAACAGACCTCAAGCAACAGTTTGACAAACCTATCCAAGTCTATTGTGATAATGTGTCAGCAATTAACATGGCGGAGAATCCAGTTCAACATGACAAATCTAAAACACGTGGATGTGGATAAACATTTCATCAGAGAAAAGATCGAAGACAAACTTATCAGTCTGAAGCATGTCCCAACACAAAGACCAGATAGCTGACCTCCTAACAAAACCAGTCTCAGTCAAGATATTTCAGCATTTATTGTCCAAGGCTTAGATGTATTAATATCTACATCTAAGCTTGAGGGGGGGTGTGTAGAAATATACGGGATCTCTATTAATGCACCGGATATCTATTATGCACAAGGCATGAATGGCATGAATGTGATACATGTGACACAATTGTAATTAGGGAAGAGTTATGATAGTCAATAATTGTAGGAATATATTTATCACCAAAGATAGACATAGAATAAATAGGAGTATATTGGTTTTCCATAGTTAGGAGATAATATATATAGTTACCATAAATACCAAGATTGGATTGACCTCTCATCAATCTATAAATAGAGGTGTATTGTAAACAATTCTTTTAAGTCAATCAATAATATTCGATTGCCTCTGATGAGGTACAGGTGCCAAGCTGCAACAAAGACGAGTCAAGTCGAGGACAAGAGACAAGAAGTATGACAAAGAGTTTGAGCCAAGCAGTTGATGCATTCTTGTTCAGACATGTGCAAGACGAGCCTGTAACAAAGAGTGTTGTTGGGTTCACTTACTTTGAGGCCCAATCTTTGAGTTTTTATGTGTTGTAACATATATGATGTCGTTCGTATTTTTTCTTTCATTCATTGAGTCGTTTTGCTTTAAGTTTCTTGTTTGTAAAGGTTGTTCTTTCGGTCTTGCATGACCAAACCTTGAGTCTTTTAGCTGTTAGACCTTTAGGGTTGTTTATTATGTTTCTATATTTATTATAATTATTTTAAGGACTTGTAAGGGTGCTGGAGACGTTTGAAGACCAAGAGGAGTTGAAGAGAAGCAAGCCCATTTCAGAAGTATTTTTCTGGCAGAACAAGTTTTCGTAAAACAGGCGTATCTCTTCAACCACAAGGGCAAATCAAGTGATTCAAGTTTCGTGGAAACACAAGACAAATACCTAGCACATTCATGTTTTGCACATTCCAAGATCTGTCGTATAATGGCCAAAAACAGCAATGAAGTTCAAGTATTGTTTCTGCCGAATTCTGTGACACATGTTAGTAACTTTGGACTTATCTTTTTAATGGATGGGCCAAATTCAGAGAACTGCATATGTTTATTTTCTACACTCAATTGACTACCAATTCTATATGGAGGATTCAAGGACTAATTCGAGCTGCAAGTGATCCAAAACAGGCCACCATTCATCAAGTTTTCAGGAGCCCGTACAGAAAGCATTCAGGAAACCCAAACTTTGGAGGGGCCATATCTAACTCATCCCATATCCAAATGAGGTGATTCAAAAGCCCAAATTCAATTTAACAACGTGATCTACAATTCTCAAGAAGTAACAAAGCCCAGAATCTGCTTCTAGAAGGGGTCAAACTGTTGTCAACAGATTACACATTTTTAGCCTTTTTTGTAGCCTTTTGACTAGCCTTTTCTTTAGCTTTGTAGACTAGACTTTTTTTGTCTTCTTGGCCCTATTTAAAGGAGTCATGCACGTCCAAACAGAGTAAGAAAGCTGGAAATTGATTCATAAGAATTCTTGGGCAAAATTAGCCTATTTTCTCTTCATAAACACTTGTGAGTTTTTTTTTTTGATTCTTCTTAAGAACAAGTTGAGTGTTTTCTTTGTTTCTTTGAAGATCAAAGTTAGAATCCAATCAAGGAGTGAGCAACCTTGTGGGGGATATCCAAAATCAAAGGTGTGGCCGTCCAAGAGGGTGCAAACTTGCTTGGGAAACGGGTAACTTTTGAAGGAGGAAGGCTCAAACAAAAACCTTGGTGAATCAACGGCTAGGAGGGAGTTAAACTCTTGCCTACAACCGTTAAGGATCCAAGTGTTAAAGGAGACGATCCGTACGAGGCGTGACACCGCGCATCAGTTTGGTATCAGAGCAAAGGTTCTCCTTTAATCTATCATTCATTTCGTGTCATCTTTTTTTTGTCTTCATTTTTTTGTGTCATCAAAAAAAATCCTGTTCCAAAAAAAAATCAGCCTTAAAACTTTCATCCAACTTGATATATTATCAAAAAAAAATAACAACCTATCTTTCTGGACTTGACAATATCAATACCTTGACATATTGAACAAAGGACCGAAATTTCCTTGACATATTGGACTATTGGACACTTTGTACCTATTTGACATATTGGACCTATTGGACACTTGGACCTATTGGACTATATTGGACAATTTGGACAAATTGGACAGGACCAAATACCGAAATCTTTGGACATTTTGACAAAGGACGTGACTATTGGAGATACCTTGACAAGGACCCTATACAAGGACAAGGACAATCTTTAAAACATCTTAAAACATTCAAAAGATTGCATCTTTGTTGTTGTTCACAACTATTTTCATTTGGGTTACTTTGTCTTGTATCCACTCTTGCTTGAATACATACTTGGGTATTAGGATCGTTGCATAGAGAGCTTTCATTTCAGCCACACTTATATTGCTTCTACTAGCCTAAAAAGCTACCGTTGTTAACTTTAAATCTTGTTGCTATTTGAAGCTCTTAGTCATGCTTGGTTTATGCATCTTACTTGCATTGTATGTTGTGTTTATTGATGCATACAAGTGATCCATACTCATACAATCCTTACACTACAAAAGATTGAGTCTCTTTTCACAAGAGCATCTTTAAACATCCTTTTGTACAAAATTCGCCTTAGAACAAAAAAAATTGGAGCAAGAAGGTTGTTGTGTTCTTTGATTAATCCTTTGGTTACTTTGATTTCTTGTATTTCAGCCCAAAAAAAAAGAACATCAAAAAAAAGGAGCGTTACAAAAAAAAGAGGAACACAAAATAGCCGTTATTCAAAAGAGGCTATTTGAATTGCTTGAAACGGTCTCCTTGCACAATCAAAACACAAAAACTTCCTACAACACCTACGACCAAAACAAAACACCCTTTTATATACAACTTCGGACACTTCTTCCTTTATGCATCTTGGACATTGCATACGTGTGATTAAGTGCATTGAGTCTAAGTGTGGTTAAGGATTGCCCAAGGCAACCCCTTAGCAATTCATTGTCTCAGCCCTTTACATCACATTTGGTTTCATAATTTTCTTGAATCTTAGAGTTTGTCCAAGTGTGTTTTGTGTCCTTTGCTCGGTATCTATTCTTACTTCGGTGATACTAACCCCGTTTTTGAAGATTGTACAAGCTGCTGAAGACCTCCACATTGTTGCTCGTCTTGGTTGCTTCTAGCCCACGATTGGATTAGAGGCACAAGAAAAGAGAGGTAAAAGGCTTGTAAGGGCTTGAAAGGACTTAAAGAGGGGAGGTAAAAGCCTTGAGTGTCAAAATACGAGTAAGAAAGGACAAGCACAAGTTGAAATTCTCTTTGCACTAACGTAACAAATCTTCTTTACTCTTTGTGTTAGTTTTCCTTTTTTTCTTTGTGTTCTTTTAATTTTTTTTCAGGTTTAGATGGATGAGACACCGTTTAAAAATTCCAATACTCCCCCACCTTTGGAGGATATGAGGAATTCCGTGACGGAAGAGAATGTACTTGGAATGCTTAGAAGGATTACGAGAGGTTAGACCTACTGGAGGCTGAAAGATCTAACCCCCGCCACCAAACATCTCAACCAGGAACCATCGAAGGAAATGGCTCCATGATTAGAAACATGGCTACCCAATTTGAGGGTCCAAGTCGTATTCCAGTTGATCCACCACGGCAAGCCATTCGTGGTCAAATGATGGGACAAAGAGGACGAGGCAGAGGAGCCTACAACACGCCCCAGTGTACATGCCACCATTAGAAGAGAGGTATCCTGAGGATGATCCACATATCCATGATGGTCAACGGGGAAGAGATTATGAGGAACCGTTTGATGTTGAAACCCGTAACTTTCAACGTCAAAACCGTGACTATGATGTTCCTAATCGTGGGTACTATCCTAGGCACAATCAGCATGATGATGATTCCCATAAGATCAAGATGAACATTCCTCCATTTCAGGGGCGAAGTGATCCCGAAGCATACCTCGAATGGGAAAGAAAGGTAGAACTCATTTACTCTTGTACTTCCTTTTCTGAACTAAGTAAAGTGCGTTTTGCAGCCATTGAGTTTACAGAATATGCACTTCTTTGGTGGGATCAAACGTTAAGTTCAAGAAGAAGGAGTGGAGAAGGTCCCATTCAAACATGGGAGGAGATGAAAAGAGAAATGAGAAAAAGGTTTGTGCCTCAATTTTATGAAAGAACTATGATTCAAAGACTAACCCAACTCAAGCAGGGAAATAGAACTGTTGATGAATACTATAAAGAAATGGAGTTGTTGATGATGAGAGCACAGATTGATGAAAGAGAAGATGCTACCATGGCAAGGTTTCTAGAAGGACTGAACAAAGAAATTGCCCTTCCTGTGGAGTTGCAATCTTGTGCAACCTTAGCATCGATGGTACACTTGGCAGAAAAGGTGGAAAGACAGTTGAGGAGGCCTTCAACACAAGGTAATATTCGGCCCTCTACCCAACCCATGAACAGGTTTAGCACACGACAGAATCCACTGTTTACACGGTCAAGCCAAGCTCCACACCGTCCACCACCACCATTTCAAGGCCGTGTGCAGCAGCCACTACACCGTCCACCTCAGCAGCAAGATCGTACACACAAGCTCCCTCCCGAATCGACAAAGGCAAACAAAAGGTTGGTGAACAACCTCAAGGTAAATCTTCTAACTCTTCTAGCAGATCTAGGGACATTAAATGCTTTAGATGTCAGGGTTTAGGTCATATTGCATCTGAATGTCCTAATGTTAAACGTATCATGTACATAGAGGAGAGTGGAGAGTATTATTCTGATTCTGAGCATGAAGAGGAAGAGCATGTTGACGAGGGAGTAGAAGAGAATGAGGTTGAGGAATGCACTATTGAGGAAGAACTTGCATCTAGTGAGCTTTTAGTTGTTAAGAGATCACTTAACGCACAAACTAAAGTAGATGAGCATGAACAAGAGAGGGAGAACATATTTCATACACATTGCATGATAAAAGGAAAAGTGTGCACCATGATTGTAGATGCAGGATCTTGTACTAATGTTGCTAGTGCAGAATTAGTTCGGAAACTTGACTTACCCATGACTAAACATCCGCGACCTTATAGTTTGACATGGCTTAATGACTGTGGTGAAATTAAAGTGAGTAAGCAAGTTTTGGTTTCATTGTCCATAGGTAATTATAAGGATGACATACTTTGTGACGTTGCACCCATGCATGCTAGTCATATTCTCTTGGGACGACCATGGCAATTTGATAGGAGAGTCATTCATGATGGTTACCTTAATACATATTCATTTAAGATGGATAATAAGACGTATAGATTGCGTGCATTGCCCCCGCACAAAGTCTATGAGGATCAAAAACGCCTTGCGCAAAAGCGTTCAGATCCTACTGAAAGAGAGGCTGAAAAGAAGTTTCTTGAAAGCCTCAAGCAAGAAAAGACTTGGCTCGATTCCCGTAAGGGCTTGGCCAAGGAGGGGACAACAAAAGAGGGTTCGGCCAAGGCTGAATCTTCGGCGAAGAAAAACTTAATCAAGCAAGAAAAGAAGCATGCATTCTTTGCTAGTCATTCTGAGGTTTCACATGCTTTATATGATCGAAAGACTGTTTATATGATGCTTTACAAAGAATCATTGTTTTCTGTAAGTGACTTACCATCTACATTGCCTAGTGGAGTTGTATCTTTGCTTGAAGAGTTTTCAGATTTGTTTCCTGAGGAGGAACCTGCTGGATTGCCACCTTTGCGGGGATAGAGCACCAAATGATTTCATACCCGGTGCTACATTGCCTAACAGACCAGCCTATAGGGCGAATCCCGAGGAGACAAAGGAGATCCAACGCCAAGTAGAGGAGCTACTAGCCAAGGGCAAGGTGAGGGAGAGCATGAGCCCATGTGCTGTACCAGTGATTGTCGTGCCCAAAAAGGATGGCTCATGGAGAATGTGCATTGATTGTCGCGCTATTAATAAGATCACGGTAAAGTATCGGTACCCTATTCCTAGACTCGATGACATGTTAGACGAATTGCATGGAGCTAAATACTTTACTAAAATTGATTTGAAAAGTGGGTACTTTCAAGTGCGCATCAAAGAGGGAGATGAATGGAAGACTGCATTTAAGACTAAGTTTGGTTTGTATGAGTGGTTAGTAATGCCTTTTGGTTTAACTAATGCACCTAGTACATTCATGAGGTTAATGAACGAAGTCTTACGTGCATTCATTGGGAAGTTTGTTGTTGTCTATTTCGATGATATCTTGATATATTCTAAGACATTGCATGAACATATAGGACACTTAAGAGCTGTGTTTGAGACTTTACAGAAAGAACAACTATATGCTAATTTTAAAAAGTGTTCCTTTTGCTTGGACAAAGTGATATTCTTAGGATATGTTGTTAGTGAAAATGGCATTGAAATGGACCAAGAAAAGGTGAAGTCAATCCTTGAGTGGCCTATCCCTAAAACAGTTGGTGAAGTTAGAAGTTTTCATGGCTTAGCCAGCTTTTATAGGCGGTTTGTTAAGGATTTTTCATCTATTGCTGCCCCTTTAAATGAGATTGTAAAGAAAGATGTTGGATTTCATTGGGGGGAGGCACAACAATTGGCGTTTAATGAGCTTAAAAGAAGATTAACGACAGCACCTATTCTTAAACTACCAAGCTTTGAAGAAACATTTGAGATTGAATGTGATGCTAGTGGTATAGGAATTGGAGCCGTGTTAACACAAGCTAAACGTCCCATTGCATACTTCAGTGAGAAATTAAAAGGTCCTCAATTGAATTATTCTACATATGATAAAGAGTTGTATGCATTGGTAAGATCTTTGCAAACTTGGCAGCATTACTTGCAACCTAAGGAATTTGTGATTCACACGGATCATGAATCTCTTAAGTATCTTAAAGGCCAAGGTAAGTTGAATAAAAGACATGCTAAGTGGGTGGAATTCATTGAACAATTTCCTTATGTGATTAAATATAAGCAAGGAAAAGATAACGTAGTAGCTGATGCATTGTCTAGGAGATATTCCTTGATTACTACATTGTCTTCTCGTTTGCTTGGATTTGAACTAATTAAGGAGTTATATGCTAGTGATCATGATTTTCATTCTATCTATGCAGCATGTGCTAAATCATCTTTTGGTAAGTTCTACATTCATGATGGATTCTTGTTTAAGGAAGGTAAGTTGTGCATACCACAATCATCTTTGCGTGAATTGCTTGTTAAGGAGGCACATGGAGGCGGCCTTATGGGTCACTTTGGTGTCTTTAAGACTTTTGAGGCATTGCGTGAGCATTTTTTGGCCCCACATGCGTGCAGATGTAGAAAAGATTTGTGCTCATTGCATTACATGTAAGCAAGCAAAGTCTAAGTTGCATCCACATGGTTTATATCATCCACTACCCGTACCCCTTTCACCTTGGGTTGATGTTAGTATGGATTTCGTTCTAGGACTGCCTAGATCAAAGACGGGTAAGGATAGTATTTTTGTTGTTGTGGATCGTTTCTCTAAGATGGCTCACTTCATATCATGCAGAAAAGTTGATGATGCATCCCATGTTGCTGACTTGTTCTTTAAGGAAGTTGTTCGTTTGCATGGTATGCCTAGAACTATTGTTAGTGATAGGGATACAAAATTTTTGAGTCACTTTTGGCGTGTCCTTTGGGGTAAGTTGGGTACTACGCTCTTATTTTCTACTACTGCTCATCCACAGACTGACGGTCAAACCGAAGTAGTAAATAGGACGTTGTCTCAACTTTTACGTTCTCTAATTCAGAAGAACTTAAAGAATTGGGAAGATTGTTTGCCACATATTGAGTTTGCATATAATAGGAGTGTGCATAGTGGTACTTTGTATTCTCCTTTTGAAATTGTTTATGGCTTCAATCCCCTTTCCCCACTTGATTTATTGCCTATACCTACAAATGAAAAATTAAACCTAGATGGTAAGGCAAAGGCTGAATTGTGAAGAAGTTACATTGCCAAAGTGAGACTACAAATTGAAAAGAAGAACAAGCAGTATGCTAAGCAAGCCAACAAGGAAGGAAGAGAGTTGTCTTTGAGCCAGGCGACTTAGTATGGTTTGCACTTGCGGTAAAGAGCGGTTCCTAATGAAAGGAAATCCAAATTGATGCCAAGAGGTGATGGTCCTTTCAAGGTGCTTGAGAGGATCAATGACAATGCCTACATCCTTGACCTCCCCGCAAGTAAGTATGGTTCTGTCTCAAATACTTTTAATGTTTCTGATCTATCTCCTTTTAGTGATGCTTTAGATTCGAGGTCGAATCCTTTTTGAGGAGCGGGGGGAATGATGAGGTACAGGTGCCAAGCGGCAACAAAGACGAGGCAAGTCGAGGCACAAGAGACAAGAAGTATGACAAAGAGTTTGAGCCAAAGCAGTTGATGCATTCTTGTTCAGGACATGTGCAAGACGAGCCTGTAAACAAGAGGTGTTGTTGGTTCACTTACTTGAGCCCCAATCTTTGAGTTTTTATGTGTTGTAACATATATGAGTCGTTCGTATTTTTTCTTTCATTCATTGAGTTAGTTTTGCTTAAAGTTTCTTGTTTGTAAGGTTGTTCTTTCGGTCTTGCATGACCAAACCTTGAGTCTTTTAGCTTGTTAGGCCTTTAGGGTTGTTTATTATGTTTCTATATTTATTATAATTATTTTAAGGACTTGTAAGGTTGCTGGAGACGTTTGAAGACCAAAGGAGTTGAAGAGAAGCAAGCCCATTTCAGAATGTAATTTTCTGGCAGAACAAGTTTTCGTAAAACAGGCGTATCTCTTCAACCACAAGGGCAAATCAAGTGATTCAAGTTTCGTTGGAAACACAAGACAAAGACCTAGCACATTCATGTTTCGCACATTTCCAAGATCTGTCGTTATAATGGCCAAAAACAGCATGAAGTTCAAGTATTGTTTCTGCCGAATTCTGTGACACATGTTTAGTAACTTGGACTTATCTCTTTAATGGATGGGCCAAATTCAGAGAACTGCATATGTTTATTTTCTACACTCAATTGACTACAATTCTCTAAGAGGAGTCAAGGACTAATTCGAGCTGCAAGTGATCCAAAAACAGGCCACCATTCATACAAGTTTTCAGGAGCCCGTACAGAAAGCATTCAGGACACCCAAACTTTGGAGGGCCATATCTAACTCATCCCATATCCAAATGAGGTGATTCAAAAGCCCAAATTCAATTTTAAAACGTGATCTACAATTCTCAAGAAGTAACAAAGACCAGAATCTGCTTCTAGAAGGGGTCAAACCGTTTGCAACAGATTACACATTTTTAGCCTTTTTTGTAGCCTTTTGACTAGCCTTTTCTTTAGCTTTGTAGACTAGACTTTTTTTGTTCTTCTTGGCCCTATTTAAAGGAGTCATGCACGTCCAAACAGAGTAAGAAAGCTGGAAATTGATTCATAAGAATTCTTGGGCAAAATTAGCCTATTTTCTCTTCATAAACACTTGTGAGTTTTGTTTTTTTGATTCTTCTTAAGAACAAGTTGAGTGTTTTCTTTGTTTCTTTGAAGATCAAAGTTAGAATCCAATCAAGGAGTGAGCAACCTTGTGGGGGATATCCAAAATCAAAGGTGTGGCCGTCCAAGAGGGTGCAAACTTGCTTGGGAAACGGGTAACTTTTGAAGGAGGAGGCTCAAACAAAAACCTTGGTGATCAACGGCTAGGAGGGAGTTAAACTCTTGCCTACAACCGTTAAGGATCCAAGTGTTAAAGGAGACGATCCGTACGAGGCGTGACATCCGCGCATCAGCCTCCAATTCTATACACACTGAATCCAGTTTGGAACCAAACATTTGATGTTGTGGTTGAGGATGGATTGCATGATTTACTGATGTTGGAAGTCTATGATCATGACACTTTTGGCAAGGTAAACTCTCATGAATCTTTTGTAATCTTGAAAAGGTGATCATACAGTGTCAAATTATGTTCGAATTTGTTAAAGTCCATTCTAGTAACTTAAGAGGGGAATAGCATTTGCTAAAACCAAGTTACTGTGCCAGTTGTCTTTCAATACAAGTTCAAACGCTACTCCCTCTGTAAAAGGAGAGGGTTTCTGGTTGTAGATAGGGAACATGTGATTCCATACCTTTTTGACTTTGATAAATCACCATCCAATTTCAATTTGTAATACGTTACGTTGCCAGGGAAAAGTGCATAATGGCAGCTTACAGAACAGTGATTGGATGTATAAACCATATTCATGGTATTAAAGCACTATCCAGAACATGACCACATACTCTTTTGAAGTGTTTGCTTGTTGGGTTTCATCATGGAACGTTGAGATAGGCTCACACTGTCCTTCTGGTTGACAGTGGCACGTTTGATAGTGTTTGCACATATTAGAGTTTAGAGTATTCATCGTAACTAATGAACATTTTTCAGTTTCTATTGCTTGTAAGCAGCTCCTGTATTTGGAAGTACTACTAGTTCTGCAAGATTTGTGCAGTATCATGACATGTTAAAGTGGAAACACACTTACATGTTATGTAAGGTTGTTGTCAGTAGAAAATATGTGGGATGCTTAATCGCTCACATTTGTCACTTCAGATATCTGTTTTCTGCTTCTAAGTTCGCTCAGATTGATGGATCTGCATTCATCTTCCTGTGGATTCTATGTTAAACTAGTTTGCTTTCTAGGACAAAATGGGAAGATGTATTATGACACTCACGGGTTTGATAAATCAAAATCTGATCTGCTCAGAAAAGATAAAAATCATCAGTCAGTCAAACAGTCAACGTAGTTCAAGTTCAGCTACTTGATTAGTCAGCCTCGGCTATAAGGTCTTAGCCTCGGCCACCAATATTTATAGTTGAAGCAAGCTAGTTAAAGTAACTAAGGCAGAATCAACATAATTCTTGGTCAGCTCGGCCGCATGCCTGAGTCAGGTCGGCACTTATTCAATATGACCAGAAATGGTTAATTGTAACCAGTCTTCTGAGATCAGCTTGGCATATCTCACCTCGGCTCAACAATGCATTAGTCAAGGTAACCACTTTTGGTCAACCTCATCAAGCAAATATGCAAATATTTGATCAATAGTGCACAAAAAGGAAGCATATTCAGCTCGGCTTCGGAACAGCCTCGGCCTCAGCTTCTTATTAGTACCGAGCTCTAGCCTCGGCTTTGCTTTCATCAAGGCTGTTGCTTAGAGTATCTCGGATAAAATCGGAGAAGATATTATCACCTGCCGACTAGGACCCACAAAGGCAATTCTGCATAGTACTTTCCAGGTTTCAGTCATCGTTTGGCTAAGTACAAAGACATCATTGTTGGCCGGCCTACATGTCATAAAATTAGCCACTGACACAGCTGCAGGCAAATGCACTTGTCTCATCAGACTGCGCACTTACAGCAAATAAGATAGCCATTTCATACACATAACAATCCCATCATCGGGCAGAGGGACAGACCTCATCACCTTCGTGTATAAAAGAGCTTCTTATCAGACAAAAAAAAAGGGCAAGCCATAACTTTCAAAACCAATTACAACTTTCGGAGTCTTCTTCTCTAAGGAAGAACTCCATATTCTCCAGGTAGGAAGATCTTTCAGTGGGAGATCTTCAAAACGGCATCTTAGCCGAGACCCAAAACAGATCTATTCTTATTGAGAACATTTGACAGGTCCATTCTAAACCTTTATTCCAGCATAAACTGCATACTAAAATACCCATAACTGACTTGAGCGTCGGAGGGCTTTCCCAGGGCAGCGCCATGAGCCTCTAACGTTTCTCTTCCTTCTCAGGTTCTTTTGACGAACTTAGACGGAAAGCTAACGACATACTACAAGGATCATCTCTAATCCACCCGTGAGCATATCTCGGCCTCATCACTGGTTATACTAGAAGGTGAGTTTACAGACACCTTCAGTATTAGATGGTACTCCATCTGGAAAGCTCAATCTACATCTCAAGTGGATGCCACAGCCCATAATCAGATACTGAGATGTTGGGCTGACAGCACTCCAAAGCATGAAATGCAGATCAGTCTCTCTCTCTCCCTCTGAGTACAACTGGAAGATCAATTTGAAGCGACACATTTTGTAAAAGGAAGCAAATTTATCAACACAAGTCAAACGGATGTTTATATTATCATCATGTACATGGTAAAAGAGGTAATACAGATGGTAGAAGTAACTGTAAACTAACTCAGCTGCATACTGTAGCAACAGGTTTTGAGTTTGGATACAAGCTTTGTAACAGGAGTACAAGGAGAGGCATATTTTTGCCATTTTCTGAAATATTGTACCTTCTATCTGTTGATTTTCACTCCACAGGTTTTATGAAGTTTGCTTGCAACATGCAAGCATACTATTGAGGTCTGGATCCCTCAACCTCCTCTCAGTGCATAACTGTTTGAAGTGCAACTTCATGCACCTCATCAAATCATATTGTCTGCTAACTTAAACATCGAAACTGCGGTTGAGTGTCAGAATTCGGAACAGTCAGCTGTTCT
>AP025052.1:3628458-3672617 GCA_036186865.1 Eustoma russellianum
TAGATACTTAAACTTACTTACCTGTGGTACAACTTGACCATCGATGGTGAGCTGATTATCCTCACTGTCTGCTACGCCGCTGAAGTTGCAGTGCAGATACTCGGTCTTAGAACGGCTAATCTTTAAGCTTTTTCTCTCTAAAACACCTCTCCACTGCTCTAGTCTCATACTCAGGGTATGTCTACTTTTTGCGACTAATACAATATCGTCAGCAAAAAGCATACACCACGGAACTGCCTCCTGTATCGGCTTTGACAGCTCGTCAAGGACAACTGCAAAAAGGAATGGGCTCAACGCATACCCTTGAAGGGAAAAGACAGATGTCCCTGATCACTGTGTCCTAATTTTAGCCTGATATTTTTTTAAAAAATAAAATTTCATATATAAGCTAAAATGGCGAATTTACAAAATTTGTTGCGCAAATATAGGTGGTTAACGTTACACTATTCAACTAGTGTACACCTTTAAAAAAGTAGCCTTAAAAAGGCAACATTGACCTTTAGCCTGATTTACAATATGAATCCTCTAATCATGCTCCGCCACATGTACAAAATATAGAAGAGGTTTAAAATTTTTTTGTTTTAAAAAAAGTAGTTTTAACACGTGACGGCGCGTGATTGGAGACCTCATATTTTAGCTGAGCTCTGGTCTACTCTAATCTGAACAGGAGAAATTTTATCTTTTTCAAGAGACAAACCTGGGTAGAAATCCTCAAAAGACTGACCGGTGGTCCCCACATGATAAGAGCACTTGCTTATACAATCTGTCACTATCACAACCTCAACTTATCGGATATGTACTCGGAAGATGTCACCTCCTGACAAGTCCGGCTCTTCAGTATTCTTTTGTCGGGAAAAGGACCATTTACAAAGGGATAGGATCCCCTTACCGCAAGGGAACGCGGTGACGCGTGACCGCGCGACACGTGGCAGCAAGAGGGGGTGGTGAGGCTAGATGCAGGTGACCTTCATCTAGCCTCACCACCCACCTTTGCTGCCACCTGTCGTGTGGTCACAAAGAGGGTGAATAAAGTGGGGGTGAAGAGATCCCAACTCATTTACAAAAGTAAAAAAACTATGAATATTCCCTCTTCCTACAGAGAAAGAAATTTAATATTATTAGATATTATTAATATTGCACATCATCGTATCGATACATCGTGTTCTTTGAAGATAATTGTAAATGTATGCTAATAGAGATTGTCTATGTAAACAAATTTCGAGGTCAACTCAATTTATGTTACTACAAGTCGTCTTGATTAATTGAATCATAATCCTTGCTATAATAGATAGGTGAAATCATATAGTTGTTTATAACACTATTTTAGTATTTAATGTGGAACCACTTTTGTTTCAAATCTTCATATCGATGAGAATGTTCCTTGGTGTATTAATAATGGTCAATAATAAATACACTTTTTTATCATATTATATTTTATTATTATCAATGATAAGTAATAAATGATGAATAAAATAAATGGTGTAAAAAACAAATGTAAGTATTTACAAAAAAAATATGTATTTGTCATTGACTTTTATACATAAATAGTAACTCATGAATGGAATATTTTAAAAGGTAACGATAAATACACGTCCTTTTTCATAAATAAACACATTTGTTGTTTTACACCATTGAGTTCACTTTATAATACATTCTTGCCAATTGATCAGATAAGAAAGTGTGATGCGTACTTATAAACACCCTACATAAATGATAATTTCACATCAAGGGGCTGCTAATACTAAATTATGCTATATGTATGCGTGTGTATATGTGTGTATGTATATGTGGAAGGATGTAATTATACATATATTGAAGGAGAGTTGCTACATATTTTAAAGTGGATAACATATTTTATGTGACTGGGCAATCTTTGCAACATCGGTGCGATAATAAAAATGGCGTAGAAAATAAGTCCTGAACAAAAGATGATGTGTCTTTGTCTTTCTTTTTTCGATGTTGGTCCACATCATTTGTATCATTATTTTCTTTCTAACTAGTTGGATTATATACAACAACAATATCTAATATATCTTAACAACAGTAAAAACTCCGTTGTTTTACATTACATGTACATATACACGTGATGTGTATTTCAATACCGAAAGTCTTTTTTTTGTATTCCTTGAATTTTTTCACTAACACACTAGCACAAAATATCTCTATTATTATGTCATTTAGATAGGTACATATAGAGCCGGGGGTCTCACTGGAAGCAGACTCTATATCCTTTGGGATAGAGGTATTGTCTGCCTACCACTTACCCTCCCCAGACCCTAATGATAGATTTTGCTGTCGTTGGGATATACTGGGTTCGGATGATGATGATGATGATGAACAGTAAAAACTATCACTAAGGTCTGGGAGGGTGAAAAGCATGCTCCATCCTAATGAATAGAGAGCTTGAGCGATGCGTTGATAATTTTGGACACGGTTAAAAGGCAAGTGAAGAAAACTGTAGCCTGAATTAAAGCCTAAAAACAGTTCAGTAACAAAATCCTTGCTGTTTTCTTCAAGTAGCTTCTTAACCAATTCTAGTAACTCAGTAATGGCAGTCAAATCCCACTCTAAGTCACTACATTTCAGTCAACTAAGCTCGCTTCATTATATGGTAAGTAATTGATTCTGGGTAGTTTGTTAGTTCAATGCAATTGAAAGTTTTGTATGCATTCAATTAATGCTTCCTGTATGTATACTTCATCCTTGGTTCAGTGTTGGATTACATCAATCTTGATTTCATCGGTGGCCTTAGCTACGTGTTTGATTCAGTTTCCTTTTTCTTCTGTCAAACCATAGGAGTACAAAAGGACTCGAGCTCAGTTCTTGGACAAGGACTTGCTACTCATCGTTTATGTTTCGTTGAGTTTTGGTGAATGATTAAGCGGTGATTCACTTGTGAATTCGTCGAATCGTTACAGAAAGCTGTGACTGGTGATTCTTTCTTCATAGAATACTTGTTTCCTGCAAATTATTCATACTTTGCCCCTCTGATCTATAATGAATTTGAGTTTTTTTTTTTAAATTTAAGAAATGTGATTTCTGCATTAATGAATAATTGTTTGGTAGATTTTCGTTCGTATCAGAAGAATTCACATTAAGAGCAACCTACTTTTATGATGGCATTGGCCAGCAACAAAGATATCTGTTTTTTGCTTCACCAGTTCTGCTATGAGGAGAACCTCCACAAAACTGCTCACATGTGAGTTCTTGATTACAATGCAGTTCGTTTTTTCCACCATCATTTTTGATTTCTAATGTTCATGTTATATTCAATGATGAAAGATATGAAAATAAAAATTTTCCATCAGGTTGGAGCAGGAGACAGGTTGTTTCTTTGATATGAATTATTTCGAAGGGCTCGTGATCAATGGTAACTGGGATGAAGCTGAGAATTATCTATCAGGTTTCACTAGAATCAAAGACAATGAATATTCAGTTAAGATATACTTTGAAATGAGAAAGCACAAGTACTACGAGGCGTTGTATAGGTGAGAATCACATTTATGACTGCTTGGGGTTAGAAATTCAGCAATGATTAATTGTTTTCTTTTTTGGCATCGTAGACATGATGTTGCAGGGGCTTTGGACATTCTTACAAAAGATCTAAAAATATTCGCTTCGATAAACGAAGGTATCTACGAGGAATTGACTCTTCTGATGACAGTGGAAGACTTCAGGTGTTGTTTGCATAATGTCAATAGCATTCCCGTGTTTGTTCTGTATTTTTGAATGTGTGAAAATAGATAAAACAGTTGATCAAATGATCAGAACTTACTAATAGGAAAATTAACAGGAAGCATTGCTCCCTCTCGTGCTGTGGAGATCTGATTTCTTTGAGAAAGAACCTGATGAATGAAGTTAAATCTCTTATTAAAGCAAATCCCAGATTCCAAAATAAATTAGAATTTCCGTGGCTTGAGAAATCCAGCTTGCTGCTTCTGATCAAAAGAGGTACTCTGTTTCTTGCTTTCTCTCATTCTTGTTTTGCATAAATCTTCATTATTTCCTCCTTTTTTTTGGTATCAAAAGATTTCCTTTAGTGTTTTATCATCTGATCTTATAAAGCAAGATATTTTCTATATCTTTTTCACTATTTGTGTGGCCATGTTGCATTTTCCTTGTCCTACAGCTTTGAGTTGCAGCATGTTCATTGTGCATACCCTCAGCCAGAACCTCAGGTGAATGTCCTCTTTACTTAAAAAGATTTTTTCTATACCTTTTTCACTATTTAGTCTTGTTTCATTGACCATATTGTCACAGATACTTCCAAAGCAGAGTAACCCCAGCCCAAGTGTCAATATAACATCTAACTTTCCTGCCGGCTGCGCCCAAGGTTGTTGTCCGCTGTATGAATATGAGTCATGCTTTAACCAGCATGGACTTTCATCCGTTCAATGAGACCCTTCTTTTACGTTAGTTTTCCAAGCATATATTTCCCATTGTAAACTTCACTTTTGATTGATGTAAAGTCTTTACATTCTCTTTTTCATGTCTTTTCAGTTGGAAATAGGGCGGGGGAGATAGATTTGTGGGACGTCAGCTCTGAAGTAAGATTATTCTGGAATGTATTCACAATTTGGAGGCTAGAAGCCACCTCAGTTGTTATTTTGGTATATCAACCTTCAACCTGTATTAGTATTGGTATCCTGTTGAAGTCTATTTTAATGCTGATTTTAGTGGTGATTTCTACTTTCAGAAGGATCTTGAGAGAGATCCACATGTTTGGGTTAATCGTGTTTTATGGAGCCCAGATGGTTCACTTTTCGGTAAGCGAGTTGAGCAGGTAGTAAGTATTTCATGTATCTAGAGTATTTGGCATTTGTGTTACTAAGCACCTGGTATATTGTTGCCATCCGAAACAGGCGTTGCACTCTCAAACATATCGTCCAGTTGTATGCTTACCATGCTAATACTAACAGCACTCACAGCACTTGGAGGTAGGTTCACTGCTTTGTCTGTTGCTAGAACATTAGGTTTGATTTTGCTTCTGACATGGACTCCATCACTCCAGATTGACGCTCACTATGGAAGCGTGAATGATCTTGCATTTTCTTTCTGCACAAGAGGACCAGCTGTTTGTAATAAGCTGTGGTGATGACAAGCTCATTCAGGTTGATATCCTCAATAATGCTGTTAATAATCAATATTCGTATGAAGCTGTCTTAGTTTTTCGTATACATGTATGCAAGGTATGGGATGCTGTGACTGGTGCAAAGCACTATACGTTCGAAGGTCATACTGCCTCTGTCTATTCCCTATGCGCTCACGTCAGACAAGATGTCGATGTAATGAGTTTATCTGATTCAGTTCATGACATCCTTTTCTTTCCTATTCTTATATGACTTACATATCTTTAATGCATAATTCATGTTTGTTTTCTATAACAATTGGATGTTGCAGTTTCTGTTTTCTACATCGATAAATGGTGAGATAAAAGCATGGTTATTTGACAACTGTGGGCCCAAAATTGAGTGCATTGCACCTCATAATTCATGCATGAGAATGGCCTACACACCTGATGGTGAAAGGTAACATGCTAATGTATGTGATGATTTCTGTCACTTTTTTTTGACTGGATTGATTGATATCTGAAAAATCTTCAGGCTATTCTCATGTGGGACAAACGATGCTGGGGAGTCATTCATTGTGGAATGGAATGAAACTGAGGGTTATATAATGCAGAAGTACCATGGACTCTCAAAAATCTCTGGTGGCATAGTTCAGTTCTCTATAAGCAAGAACCACTTTTGGCTGCTGGAGATGAACATGTAATCAAAGTGTGGCACATAGACAATTTTGAACTTTTGACGATTATCGAAGCAGAAGGTCTACCTGTATGTGCTTTACCTAACCATGAGCATAATCCTTTATTATTTTTGGAAACAGCAGTTTGTTCTATCCTATGACAGTATAGCTTTGTGAATTGAGCTCAAACAGTAGCAGTTACTTAGAGAAAACAGAAAAGAACAAATTATCTCATCGGCTTCATTTTCAAATTTTGAAGGCAAGCCCTTATATTTGCTTCAACAAGACAGGCTCTTTGTTGGCTGTTTTTGATTATAACAACAAAATCAAAATCTTGGCTAATGATGCTGGGGTCCACGTGCTGCAAACTTCTGCAAGTCACTCTCTAGCTGCCCCTGTGAGTATATCCAAATCTATGAGAAATGTCAGTATCTCACACCTTCTGCTGCTTTTAGAATGGAATATATCCTTTCCTGATCTAATTATAGGACTCTACTCTGCAGCTTGTCATCAACTCTTCTGCTGCAACCAGAGTAAGAGCGAACGATGAAAGAGTGGCAATGGTGGATGGTAGCCAGCAGGTTTTCCAAACCTTTTTTATCCTCATTGGGTTAAATGTTCACAGACTCCATCCATCTATAACTAATTTTCAATTTTTTGCTGTTGTATTATTTGTAATTGGGGGAAAAAACATTGCTCTTCCATACTTAACCATCATGGTTCAATAATTAATAATAGGAAAAGAGTGTGGAAACTTATAGGCTGAGCAACAGTTTGAATTCTCTAAGGCGCTTGATAGCTGTGTCTGTCTCAAGCTGCCGATTCTTGAAGCTCCCTTCTGATGTGAACAGGCAAGGTAACAGTTCTGTGTTCTATAGAAACACATGATCTTCCTTAATCTTGTAGTTTTTAATTCGAGGGGAATGCCAACAGTTATGGAAAGATGAAGTGCTCTGGAAAACTAATGAAACATACTAATCTAATTATTGTCCATAATCTGACCAGATATGCAGGTTGACCTATAATGCTGCAGGAAATGCAATAGTGGCTTTAGCAGCAGATGGCATTCATTTAATATGGGTTTGGTCAGGATTTAATCCAAGCCAAAAGGGCCGGGTAAAATTGTTGCATTTTCCTTTGTGTCGTTATTTTTCTCTCTTCTCCATGCACCTATGGTTCTCACAGTTTCTTTCAGACTGTTTAGTATCTTTCTTTTCCTAAAAAAAAGGCGCTCCTCCGTTAGGCTCACGCGTTTGCTCAGAGTCCGGGAGTATCTTTCTTTCCCTAGTGAAATTAATTCACAAAGAAACTCAAAAAGGAATATTTGTTGAGTCAAACCTTTCTTTGAGTTACTCAAGATGTGAGAAAGACTATCTATGCTTTAACAATACTAATCAGGTTGCATTGTATTACTTGCGGCAGGCAACAACAAACTACGCTCCACAGTTGTTTAAACCAAAATACGGCCAACTGATGATCAACGACCTCAGTGATAACAGATTGCAGTTGGTTTCACCTTGTTTTGCATTATCCAAGAACGAATCTTATCTTGTTTCAGGATCCGGCAGCCAGATTTCCTTATTCACCACCTCTACATTTCAGGTTGTGGCACAAAAAAAAAAAAAAGCAAAGTTTGTTAATAAAACTTACTAGTCTAATCTAATGTTCTTGGACCATGGTTATCTTTCTGTTGTGTTATGGCTTCATCATCATCAAATGAGACGTTGAGCCGTTTTGTTGAGTTGCAGAAAGTAGGAAGCTGCTTGCCGCCGCCTCCTACAGCAACGTGTATTTCTCTTTATCCACCGGATAATAACATCCTTGTGGTTGGCATGGATGATTCAACAATTCTTATTTACAATTTAAAGCAGTCTAAGGTACATCGTTCAATCATCAATGTGAAGATTTTTCAAACAATCAACACTTTTAGTTTAATGAGTTGATCTTTTTATCTTGTCCAGGTCATAAACAGGCTTCAGGGACATGTTAAGAGAATCAGCGGATTTGCCTTCTCAACCAAATTCAAAGAACTGCTCTCAGCAGGAGTGGATACTCAAGTGAGTGACATTAGTAGTGTTATTTGTTATAAAAAACATGTAAGGTTAAATGAAAAAATAATTTAAACTTGGAATAGATCAAAGGAGACCGAACTCAAGTGAGTTCAATCTAGACCATACTCTGATTTAGAGTTCGGTTTCTGAGTTCGATATCGTTTTGAAGTTTCTGTGTGTAGACCGAACATAACACCGAGCGTTCAGTGACGAGGAAGACCGAATTTTCTGTCCTGAGTTTGATCTCAAGCATTCAGTTGCAATGTTCAAATAATTCAACTTGTGAGTCCGGTCTCAGAGACCGAACGTTCGGTTTATTACAGGACAACAGGAATTTTTGTTGTCTTTAATGAAACGATGCAACATTTGTAACTAAAAAACCTTCTTCCAACCATGAACGGTCATAAAATATCTTTGGAAGTTAAGTTCTGAAGAGATATGCTAAATTAACTTCCTTCTTGTTAAAATTGAATCCATAAATATAAGAATCCTAAGATTTGAAGAATTATTTTTTTAGAAAAACCTGCAGAATTTCTGTCTTTTTTCTTCTTTTTCTAGCATTAGATACTTCAAAACATAAGTTCATAATTCCTTTTGTAGGGCAGACGAAAGGTAGTTGCCATTCTATCGTGGAAAGCATTTGCTACGTAGTCCACATTACACATTGTAGATGCAAAATTAATTTAACGACAGTAACTTTGTTACGATCGGCTTTGATTTTCTCTTCAAACTTATTTGATCTTAAAAATAATTTTATATGCTTCTTCAATGGTTTATCATCTTTCAACGCTAAATTTCCTAACACTGTTAAGTGCTCTAACCTACTTGATTAGATGAATAACTCGATACCATTCTACAATGATATTTGAGATTGTTTATCTCCGGTGGCAGATAATCGTGTGGGACTACACTAACTGGCAGAAAAAGCTCAGCACGTCCCTTGAGATATTCGTTAATTGGGTACCATCAGAAACATCAGAGACCAATGTTCAATTTCTTCAGGATCAGACACATTTCTTAGTTGTTCATGAGACTCAACTTGCAATATATGAAACAACAAAATTAGCACGTATTCAGCAGGTTCGGATTTTCTATGCATTTTCATACCTCATGCTGTCAGAACTTACTATACATGCACGTCTGAGCACACAAAGCAGTAGCAGTGCTCATTCTCCTTGACTTGATTGCATGGTTTTTCAGTGGATGGTTGGCCACTTCAGTGCAAGGATTTCACATGCAACATTATCAGGTGATAACCAGCTGATATATGCTGTAATGAGAAGTGGAATCATTTTATTCTCGACGCTTGGGATCTTGTTCCATCTCTTCAAATTGATCCATCCATATAGTTTCATCAAATGTCAGGTAATTTGGAAACGTTATTATATTATGTTCGAAGTCCTGCCCCTTTCAGCAAACGCCGGAGTCTAATATATTAGGAACGCCTTTTTTCTATTATGTTTGAACTGTTATTGCGTATGTAGCCCAGATTTCATTTAGCACCGTTGGCATATAGTATTGGCTTCCATATAATTGCAGACCTTGTTCAGATCTGAGTTTTACTTATGTTAAGCATATGAAACTCGACTACTGTTGCTACTGTTGTGCATGCGTGATAAGTCTACACGTGAGAGCCATGTTAAGTGTGTAAAATTTACGCTCTTGGTAAGATGAGAATTTATCATTTTCAATTACAGCATTCATGTCTATGTTCAGTTTTATGAAGTTTCAATGTTGTCTATGTATGCAGCCGTCACGCATATCCAGTGGTGATAGCCTCAAATCCTAAAAAGCCGGACCAGTGTGCGGTGGGAATGTCCGATGGTGGGGTGGTCGTGATAGAGCCTCAAGAATCCATAGGAAGATGGATGGCACTGAAACAGGCTGACCATGGATCAAGAAATTGAACAATCATGCAGTAAATGTATGTTTTCATCATAAAAGCTATATATATCGTGGATTTTTAGTTATATAGAGTAAATGGTGCATAAACTTTTCAAGAAGCGTGAGAGTCAATTGTCATAGTTTATTTTCGGAGTCAGAAAAGACCCTTAATTTGGCTTCAACGTTTAAGTTGCATTAACGCTTGCAAAATGCTTTTGAACTATGAGAGTGAAGATGAGCATGGTTCCATGCCAGTTTGGCTTGGCAACTTGAGCATGGATTTGACTCGGCTCATCTCAAGAACCCGGACATGGGCACTTGATCCAGCCAAGAACTATGTGTAAAAAGAGTTGTTGATAAACAACTCGACTCGGTTCGTCTAACTCTTATTTTCAAATACGACGTCAAACTTAAAGGTTTCATGAACCAGTCAGGTTCAAACAACTAATCGACTTTGTTCATTACAAGCAAACTCAAACGTCGTTCATACAGGAATTTAGGAATTGTTCAATTTGACTCGGCATCTTTTTGAGCTCCAGTCCTAATCAAGTTCCAACTTCCTTTCCTCCCCCTGCCCTTTTTCCCCTTTTTTACATTCCCTTTTCTGGATGAATAGTCCCAGCTCCTAAGCAATTTCCCCTTTTTTTTTGGAGGAACAATGCAAAAAAAGTTAACAATTCTAGTATGTGTCAAACCCGAGAATGGACTGATCCAACCCGACATGAGACTTCGTTCATGAATGTTACCAAACAAGTCAAACATACCACTATTTCCCTTCCAAAATATTGTCATAGTCTAACATAATCAGAATCTAACAAAATATTTTTGTTAGTATAGATATCATACTCCTAATTGGTGAGTTAAGATAAACTAAAAAAAGTCATATAAATAATAATTGAAATAAGAGTAGATAAACTTTAAATTAATGCAACAGTGTATACTTCATCTGTTATTGTAAAGTACCTTTTTTCCTGTAATTTTTTCTTTATCTTTATGCAGTCAGATTTAAATTTATTTTCGATCAGAATGGATCATAATTTTTTTTTTCATTTTGATTCAATCGAAATAATCAAGAACCAATCCAAATGAACCTTGAGTGATTTGATTTCAAGGTCTCCAGTTCCCTGGAATGCCTGAACTGTGTTCAAGCAAAGCCAAGCTATACCAATCCAACGGAAAAGGAACATTTCCTACTACCCACCCAAACCCTTCTTCTAGTATACTCATGTTTGAAAAAAAAAGCATACACTAGGAGTTTAGCGTGTGAATTTCACACTACACATTCAAATGTGTGTTTTATAGTATATTTTTATACTATGAGAGGGGTTTGAGAGGGTGGGACAAAAAGCGGACCCTCCTCAAACCAAGCATCCAAGTTTGACCAAGCCTAGGCATGACTAGGGAAAGATTGCAGCCATGTACAAAGGGAGCCCATAGGCAGAAAGAGGGTGCAAGGGGTTGCATTTCCAAATATGCTCATCCTAATTTGGGAAGGAGTTTGCATGACGCGCAGCTGGGGGACGCTAATCTGACGCGGCCAATTAATGGCCGCCACGTGGCTAAAAAACCAGCCTCTTTTTGTTTTTTATTTTCACGTTTTTTTATGTTATAAAAAATAAATCCCAAATTCATCAACCTAATTCCCTCTGTCTTCTCCCCTGATTATCCACCACCTATGCCTGGTTACGAGGTAAGGCCCTTTCAATCACAGTTTGGAAGTGACACGCCCCACAAGAAGTCAAGAAATTCCCAAAGAGAGGATATGACATCTTCAATTAGGTCAAGAGCTATTGGAAAGATGTTTCATAGAACTAAATTATGCTGCAAATTTAGAGCTGGGACATGTCCTTACATGACCAACTGCCACTTTGCTCATACTATAGAGGAACTAAGAAAATCACCTCCTAATTAGCAAGAAATAATGGCTGCTCACGAGGAAGAACAAGCGGCTTCATCAGAGCCTAGAGAAATTTCAGATACCATCAGTTGGGTCAGGAGTTGACACTCAGAGATCGTATAAAGGAAGGCACTGCAAGAAATTCTATTCTGAAGAGGGTTGCCCATATGGAGAAAATTGTACCTATCTTTATGATGAGCTGTCAAAAGGTAGGGAAAATGATGCAATAAGTTTGGGTCCAGGCATAGGTGGTGGATAACCAGGGAAAGAAGGGGAAGAAGACGGAAGGAATTAGGTGGATGAATTTGGGATTTATTTTGTATAACATAAAAAAAAGGTGAAAAAAAACAAAAAGAGGCTGGTTTTTTAGCCACGTGGCGGCCATTAATTGGCCGCGTCAAATTGGCGTCCCCCAGCTGCGCGTCATGCAAACTCCTTCCCCTAATTTGGTGCAAGACGCATACCCAAATTGGAAAACCAAAGATCCGAGGCCGTTAAGTTCATGATCAACTAGAGAAACGATAAACATGTATCCGCCAGCATCTTTGCTTTCACGAAGTTTAGAAGCTCCAAGTACAGAATAATTTACATAATGAGATGTCCTCACAACATAAACAATGTTTCATGTTACATAGTGAGTACATCTAAGCAATGTTAAGTATCCACTTTTGCTGAAGCAGATGCATACTTACACTGCTGTCTTTCATAGATGTGCACTGACTTGATTGCTCATAGCGTAGGAACTTACATCTTTATCTTTGTTGAGCAATTTCTCAGCATCTGGGAAAAATTCCAGTAGCATAACAAAGGATCCGTCAGCGCGAAAACATCTTTTGAACTTTGATTAATATGTTGGAATTGATTTGATACAAATCATTGATTTAATATATTTGATACAAATCATTGATTTAATATATTTGATACAAAAACATAGATAGTATAACATAATCAATATAGTGATTATTTTAATTTTGACAAGATTTTTTGTGGTGGGTGTGGGGTGGGTGAGAGAGGGTTGGACCAATGAGGCAATGACAAGAGCTCTCTGTTACTCTTGTTGATCTACATAATAATGTTTGATTCTTTTATGTTATAACTTCATATATATAAACTAAAAACATTATGCTTAATAGAAATTATAGTCACTCGCTGTAATAATTAGAACGTTATTTAGGACTAATTGAAAATTATGTGGCAATAAACATACATACAGGGAACGGAGTCCGACAGTTCTTACTCTGTCTAGCCTCCAAAAAAGATGAAGAAGTGTCGATCCTGCCTTCAAATAATAATGCAAAAATTGCATGTCTCAGAGTGAGAGTTTCACAGTTAATAGAACCAAAACTTTGGACAGAAAAAATAATCAGTAACATAAGGAATTGTATTTTAACAAAAAGTAACATAAGAAATTAACACTTCTTCCTTTTTTTTCTGATAGAAGAAATTAAATCTTCTCAAAAAAAAAAACATAAGAAATTAACTGAAATAACACATCAATTTCTGCATTTGCTATTCACAAATCACAAACAATGAAAGTGTCTCCTTGCCTATTATACCGATAAATGAAAACCAATAAGGTTAAAGAGTTGCTCGTCCAGTTTGTCATTTTATGTAGTTTTCTAGTCCAATCTTACCAATCTATCAAACCGTTTAGTTTCTGATTTACATCTTCCACGTAGCTCTATAGAGCTGGAACAGTAGTGGCCACCGAGGACTTTGACCTTTATTGCAACTAGATAAATGAAAACCAAATATGACAAAGTCACAATCTGTCTGGTGAACAACCACAACAAACACTCTAAACTGTGAAACAATGTAAACTATCCCTACAACAAGAATCTTTGTTCTTAACAAAAAAAATCAACCCATCCAAGTATGCTGTATAAAACTATCACCCACTCTAAATCCAATCATATCTTTCAACATAAGTATAGTGACCACATAACATGTCTCATTTCTCTCGTATTCTATTGTATTACTTTAAAAAAAAACTATTGAAAAAAAAAAGACAAAACCCAAAATAGCACAAAATGTCTTCTTTTATGAGTTTAGTTTTTTTTTTTCCAATAGCTTTCTTTAAATAATACAATAAAGAGACCTGAACCTGAATGTCAACTACCAGTAGATGCAACAAACCATCAAGATAAAACCTGACCTTTCATGCTCTTCACCTTTGGTGGCAACATCACTATCTTTCAACATAAGTGCATGTTATATGGCCTTATTTGACTCCTTCCAACCGATGTAACTTTTGAACCTGCTGGACATCAAAGAATTGGCAGGCAATAAAAGATAAGAGCACTAAGCTAGCATAGGTGTCGTCCGTGACCACGTATCGCCGAATAACATGCCTAACTGAATCTAACTTTGGGTATCTTAATTTGCAAAAAGGCCCTCCCTATGAAAAGTTCCTACTAATTGAATATTCTATTTTTTTTCCTGCAAAGGCGATATCATTCTAGCAGAAGATGCGTGTCCTTACAATAATCACTTTGATTAGTCTATGAGCACACTCTTTTAGGATCCCTAAAAGGAAAGCTATGCAAATTCAGATGGCCCAGAAACCAATAGCATCAACACATTCCTCAGGCGAAAACAAAGCAAAGAACCAGCTACACAAACAAAAGAACGACTCAGCGCGGAAGGGTCACCGAGGACATGATGCAATCAAGGCCATTAAACATAAATCGCGCCCTATGAAGAAGCCAAAATACAAGGTGTCACATTCGATATTCAACCTTTAAAAATCCGAGCTACAACTACAAAAAAAACGGTCAGAAAGCCATTTCCATAATTGGACTTTCGCCAAATGCTTCATCTCCAGCATTTTTCGTACCGAAAAAAAACAGTTGTCCAAGTAGCGAAGCACAAGACTGCACATGCCACTTCAAAGCCAAACAAACACTTTCTGTGATGAAGCCGGTCACCTTCTTATGGGAGGCACTATGCCCCTACCTGTTGCAGCACCACGACCAGCTGCTTGAGCCTGCATACAAGTATTTGCATCATTTCAAGGTGAAAGGAAAGCGTTCAGTAAATACGAACAGATGTCATGGAGATGTATGGCTTCCTTTCATACAATTCACTTTTATGCCTTCCCACTTTCTTTGGAGAAGGAATCCTATTTTTCCAATGAACTACTATACAAGTTGAGAGTGGCAACAAAAAGTGACAGTTAAACAAAAATGAAAAATCCACGTCATACCGATTTCTTGAAATAAAAAAAGGGCATCAAAAGACACTTTTTCGACACAACAAACTTGAGCTGGAGAAAGGTGTATATACACTCACTTTTGCTCGCATGGCAACAGCACGACCTCGTCCCACTCCTAGTGCAGAACCCTTGCCCTTCAAAAGCGACGTCGACATATCAGCAAAAGTTATAAATAATCTAAAATAAATCCATAGAAAAAGAAGACCAAGGCTACCTTAATTTTAGCTTCAAGGCGTTTAAACATTGGGGCGTTCTTCAGCATGTCCGGATTACCATGAACCTAGTGGATATTCATTCATCAAAAGCAGCTAACAGGTGATCATATAAGTAGGAAACCATACAAAAATTACCTGACTTGCTGCCTCTGATAAAAACATGTTCAAGCTGGGAGACTTTTCCATCCTACAATCAATTAGAAAAACTGGGATTCAGGATCATGGATTTACAAATGAAAAGGTCTCAAATTAAAAAAAAAGGGCAAGAAAACAAAATTGCAAATGGAAAATGGAGACCTATAATCAGTATCTAGAAAGGCTAGGGACGATGGGAAAAGTGTCTGTAGTTTCTTTGAAAAGCTCAAGCTGTAAAGATAGACTTAAATAATAATATGTAAGAAGCCTGCCATATTATGCCCAGATGCGCCTGAAACCGGAACACATTTGGATATTGCACATTGAAGGCGCTTAACTGCACTGAACTCCACATTTTAATAAGAACAATAGCTTCTTAATCAACCAAGACCAGCAAAGATATGCAGAAAGTCTAAGACATACCACAAAATTCACTCCCAATCTGGTGACATTGCGACCACTATCCATCCACCACCCTCACAGTTATTGCGATTACATAGTAATGCAATTAGCTGTACCTATTATTCGCCTAACATATTGCCCAACATGAAACACATTGCTGCGGTGTAACACCTTTCAGAACACTGGATGTTGAGGGAATCGTTAGGTTACAGTGCTCCACAGATCAAGCAGCACTGACACAGAATCTATTGTGGTCCCTAGACACAAGATTTTTCATCGTAAGGCACTACGAGGCAGATGCAAATTGTTCTTTCGCAAGATTTTTGGCTCTCTCATACAAGAATGGGCAAATGCCATTCTGCTTCTGTTGAAAACAAGGACAATGCTGCCGCATTTTATCAAATGCTACTTATACCAATCCCCTACATCATAATCCCGATATCTTAGTAAACACATTATCATTTACTCTGATTCTCAGCAATCGTAGCAGTGCTTGCATTAAATGTAACGAAAAGGCTCTGCATCACTAAGAAACACCTTAAACTACAGAGTTTAGAGTGGCTGTAATTTTCTCCAGATGAAAACAAACAAGAGAACTATGGAAATCTACACATCGACATATCCATAACTCAAAACTTTACTCTGTACAAATCGGAATGTCCAGTAAAGTAGGTACCAAACTACAATCAAACTGAAGTAAAATTATAGGGTAAAAGGCAATTAGGGTAAAGTGGAGAGCGGCATAAGCAGGAGGCAAACTACAGAAGCAGACACACAAGAAGACAACTACTTACTTTGGCAGTAAAGGTAATGTTTTCGAGTTGACAGTTCCAGTTGTCTTCGCACTCCACCATACTTCCTCTGTAGAGCTCCCCACTCTTCAGCTCCACCGTCACTATGTGTCCGGTGGACTCATGAAGCAGCTTCACCGGTATACCTAAGCTCCGACTCATCGCCGCCGGTCTGCAACAAAAACGCCTCTGTATGACAGAACCTAAAAATTAAGCTTTCCGACCACGATTAGTTACAGCCTAAGGAACTTTCTTTTTCCATGGTGGCCGGAAAGTGGAAACTTCTCTTAATAAGCTCCGTTGAGTTCTTAAAGTGGGCCGTTGCGAAAGGATCAAGTTGGGCTTAGCCCAAAAGTTGATTAGACTCGTCCTTTTTAGAAATATTGATCTAGGATCCAGGAACAAATTAGAAGACGGCCAATTACAGCGGATTGGATCCCCTCACCACACGGTGACTCACCGCGCTCCCTATAACGTGATACGTGGCAGTAGGAGGGATTGATGAGAGAGTACCGGTGAGGAGATCTGAACCCTAGCCAATTAGGGTTCTAATAACATATTCATTTATAACCGGATTATTTAGAATAATCAGAAAAATATTTCAGTTTTATAAACACAAAATTTGTAACAGCGTCCGGCCTAACACGATACAAAAATGTCAAGACGCGCACTTGATGCTATTTACAAACATGTTCACTTTTTTTCTTGGACGTTATTCACAAGCATGTCCACTATTTTTTTAATTTGTTATTTCTGTAACTCATATTTGATGAGCCAAAAAATACCCCCGTTACTCAATGACGGTCAACGCTAAGTAAGAGTATAGAAGTGACTAAGTACCGCAGGTCGGCCTGAAGACCTGACCAAGTCATGCGGACGAATATTTCATCTCGGCCACAGAGGCCCCTCGCCATCTCGGCCACGTGGTCAGCACCCTACTGGAACTAACAGTTCACCTCAGCCTAAGGGTCTCACCTCGGCTTAACGGCCTTACCTCGGCTAAGGGACTTTGACTCGGCTTCAGAGCCTTGTCTCAGCCGGAATAGCTTGGCCAGAGAACCTCGGCCCAAGCATTTTATTGCGAGGTCTCGGCATTTCTGCCCTTCAAAATGGCACCTCGGCCGTAACAGCTTGGCATCTCGGACATCTAGAGGATGTCGCCTATGCACCCAGCTCGGCCCAAAAAAACCAGCCCTCGGTTCCTAAGCCCTCAACAGTTCATCTCGGCCACGTGTCTCTGACTATTGACCTCGGCCAGATTATAACAGTCATAATCCTGTATGCTACGTGGCCTACATGCAATCTTATCTCTCTCAAGATGTCGATCATACGGAGGGAAGTAGCCAGCACAGCAATCTCTAGCAGCTACGCGACTGCCATGCAAGTCGGCCAGATGTTCTCACCTCACCCTTTTGGGACACTCAGCTCCCATCCACACCAACTATAAAGAGCTTCCTCAACAATAAGGAACGCTAGGTCAAAAAGGAGGACACCCACTGATTTCACCTCAGCTCGGCAAATACCTTCTGGCCGACCCCAAACAGGTTCCACACAACCTTCTTTACAGTATAAGCTATACGCTAAAATGCCTACAACTGACTTGAGCGTCGGAGGGTTTTCCCGGGGCAGCGCCCTGGGACCCGTAACGCTTTCTTTCCTTTCTCGGGCTTCCTAGAAGGACTGTTGACGGAGGAGTAACGGCCTGAACCCCAGATATTTCGACTTTTATCACCAATGTAAAAGTCGAAATATCCGGGGTTCAGGCCGTTACTCCTCCGTCAACAGTCCTTCTAGGAAGCCTGAGAAAGGAAAGAAAGCGTTAGGGGTCCCAGGGCGCTGCCCCGGAAAAACCCTCCGACGCTCAAGTCAGTTGTAGGCATTTTAGCGTATAGCTTATACTGTAAAGAAGGTTGTGTGGAACCTGTTTGGGGTCGGCCAGAAGGTATTTGCCGAGCTGAGGTGTGAACAACAAAGTTGAAATCCTCAGGGGTTACTCTTTTGGTAAAGTAGTACCAACTCTCAGAGGTTCTACAGGAAAACAAACTCCTAAAGATCCTCTGATCGAAGGGGATCTCGGATGCTCTAAGGAAGAGAAGAAAAGATAGAATAATCTTCAAACTATTAGGCTTGATCTGAGGAAGCCTAAGATTATATGAGTGAAGAATTCGAAATAAAGAGACTGGGACAGGAAGACGAAACCCAGAATGAAAGTACTCTTCATAGATAGCCTCATATCCCGCAGGAGGGTCATAGGCTGTTTGATTGGGCAAAGGAAGGAGGGGGTCAAATTGTTCAACGTCAATATCGTACATACCACATATCAAGGAAACGTCCACCTCGGACAGAGTACAGAATGACTCTTGGACCTCGGCTGAAGAAGACCCCCTATAAACTACTCCCACTGGCAGACTTGAAACTCTAGACCTAGGAGGGTCTGCGGCAGTTCCCGGAGCAGGGATGGTTTCTGCCTGCTCCGGTGAAACCTCAACCACGGTTACAGCTCTGCTCGGCGGAGCACGGCCATTAGGGCTGGCAACATCACCAGCGTCACTTAATGGCTGAGCTGGAAGACGGTTCTCAGAGACAACCGTCCTTTCTGATGAGGAACTGAAAGTTCCCTCATTACCAATGTAGGAAGCTCCCTCAGAGCGGTTCTGTGAATCAGAGGCGGAAGACATGGAAACTAGAAGAAGACTTACAGGCAATTCGCCGAAAAAGAAGGAAGAGAACCGCCGAGGTGCAGAGAACGCCGGAGCAGAGATTGACGCCGGAGAAGAAGCTGACACCAGGGAAGAGTTAAAGCTAGGGTTGAATGAAATCTGGAAGGTGAAAGAGTGAAAATGAGGGGGAAGGACCTATTCATAGGCAAAGATCTCGGCCATTCTAAAGGTCACCTCGGGAACACCAACCTCGATTCCCACGCCACACTTAAGGCTGGCTGATACCGAACCATGAACCGCCGGTCTAAAAAGCTGTACCGTCGTCACCTCGGTTTGCGCAGACAGTAATTACGCAGGACGAACCAACCCGAGATGGACACGTGCCAGGAAAGATCATGTCTGGTCAGTTCAGTCCACTCATTACAGCCAGAAATTGACGTTTCGTACTCTGCATTCACTAGAGGTATAATGGCTGGTACAAAAGATGACACCTCAGCAAGGGACGGTAATTTCAACAGATTAGCCATCCCTCACAGGTCAGCTCGGCCAAACTAATCTGGGGGGCAAAAAATGATGAGCCAAAAAATACCCCATGTTAGTCAATGACGGTCAACGCTAAGCAAGAGTATAGAAGTGACTAAGTACCGCAGGTCGGCCTGAAGACTGACCAAGTCATGCGGACGAATAATTCATCTCGGCCACAGAGGCCCCTCGCCATCTCGGCCACGTGGTCAGCACCCTACTGGAACTAACAGTTCACCTCAGCCTAAGGGTCTCACCTCGGCTTAATGGCCTTACCTCGGCTAAGGGACTTTGACTCGGCTTCAGAGCCTTGTCTCAGCCGAAATAGCTTGGCCAGAGAACCTCGGCCCAAGCATTTTGTTGCGAGGCCTCGGCATTTCTGCCCTTCAAAATGGCACCTCAGCCGTAACAGCTTGGCATCTCGGACATCTAGAGGATGTCGGCTATGCACCCAGCTCGGCCCAAAGAAACCAGCCCTCGGTTCCTAAGCCCTCAACAGTTCATCTCGGCCACGGGTCTCTGACTATTGACCTCGGCCAGATTATAACAGTCATAATCATGTATGCTACGTGGCCTACATGCAATCTTATCTCTCCCAAGATGTCGATCATACGGAGGGAAGTAGCCAGCACAGCAATCTCTAGCAGCTACGCGGCTGTCATGCAAGTCGGCCAGATGTCCTCACCTCACCCTTTTGGGACACTCAGCTCCCATCCACACCAACTATAAAAGAGCTTCCTCAACAATAAGGAACGCTAGGTCAAAAAGGAGGACACCCACTGATTTCACCTCAGCTCGGCAAATACCTTCTGGCCGACCCCAAACAGGTTCCACACAACCTTCTTTACAGTATAAGCTATACGCTAAAATGCCTACAACTGACTTGAGCGTCGGAGAGTTTTACAGGGGCAGCTCCCTGGGACCCGTAACGCTTTCTTTCCTTTCTCAGGCTTCCTAGAAGGACTGTTGACGGAGGAGTAACGGCCTGAATCCCGGATATTTCGACATTTACATTGGTGATAAATCCGACATCATCAATATTAAAAACAAATTCTTTTTTAATTTTAGAAAATGATAAAGTAAATCAAAATGATCTACTAAATTGGTCCCGTTTGTTATATTGTAAAGTATTAATTGACCAACACAACTTTACGCAATTTTATTATGGATCATCAGAAAACAACATCTGTATTAGAAACACGTGGATATAATTGCGGTGTAACAAATCATATCAGTCCCGCCCTATCTTCTTCCGCCATTTTTACCACCGTCCATCTGGGATGGGATCTCCTGTCCCTCAATCACCTCACCACACTCATGACCACGCGACACGTGACAGCAGGGTGGGGTGGTGAGGCTATATGCGGGTGACCCTCATCTAGCCTTACCACCCCTTTTGCTGCCACGTGTCGTGCGGTGACACGTGGACTGAGGGAAAATGGGTGAAAAAAATCTTATTCCGCTGGATGAGATGAGGTCTTGTTTACCGGCAGGTGAGCAGATGGCATTCCGACCCACCCCGTTCAATTGTGCCTTCATCTCCGCTCGCTACAGCCCCTCCATCCTCAGATTCCAGCGACTGTTATCCACCGCCACCGCCCTACCCCGACCCTTCATTTTCAGTACTCTTCATTTCCCTCTCCGCTGTACTCCTTAACCAGTCCATCTACCCCCTCTATCCCATCTCCGACCCCTACCCTTCCCCATTCTCTTCACCCAGTCTCCTTTCCCCTCTCCTTTCAACCGGCCAACACAAACAATACACTAATATCTACTTAAAACAAAATGATTGAAAGGAAAAAAAATTAGTATACTTGATTCAGCTATTCACATATCTTAAGTTAAGAAAAAAAAAATTAAGCTATTAAGGAAGCTGTTAGAAATGGATGGTGTCTCTGCAGCAGCGAAATATTTTCAATACTGTAAATTGATGCAACCCAAATAACTACCTGGATTTAACCTGTGAGACAAAGAAGTTGATCTATACACTTTTTTTTTTTTTTTTTTTTTGGGGGGGGGGGGGGGGGACCTAGTTGATTTATACGCTTCAAGTCAAGTGACCTTGATATGTCAAAAGAAAAGGAAATGAGATCTCCTCACCCCCAAACTCCTCACCCTTTTTTCACCGTCTGTCACGTGTCAACAGCCCTTCCTCATACACCTCTTCCTCCCCACTCCCTTATATAGCCTCAACACACCTCTCTGCTGTCACGTATCGGTCTTCCTCCCCACTCCCTTATATAGCCTCAACACACCTCTCTGCTGTCACGTATCGGAAAATAAAAAAGAAGATGGAGAGTAAAAAAGGGGATGAAAGGTTTAGGGGTGAGGAGATCCCATCTAGAAGAAAAGGGTAAGGGAATAAGCCAACGTCAATGAAAACATCTAATAAGAATCTCACAGCTATAGCAGTAACTTATCAATGTCCGACACACCTGAGGTGGATAGAAATAAGGATTCAGGTAACATATATAGATGATCGTATTAAGAGAGCGATTAAATTCAGGTAAAACTTTGCCATCAACGAGTAGCCTACATGAATTAAAGTTCGATCCAACCACTAAGTTGAACAAATCAAAGGGCTATAGATTTGAGAAAAATATATAATTGTTGTTATAGCACTATTCTAGAATCAATTTGGGATCCATAAGTAGTTCCATGGTTCTCCAAATTGCAATTCCTCTGTATGCATGCATATCTCACTTTTGCTATGTAATTTAGTTAATAAAAGAATTCTGCTAATCCTTAAACACGAGGATTCCCATATTTCAGGACCATATTAGAATTTGTTAGTTGCTATATACGTGGCTTAATTGCTGTCTAACTTGGGTTAAACATTTAGAGAACATAATGTTGTTGTATTGAAAGAATCTAGTATGCCCGTAGACCCCAAAGGAAAGAGAAAGTGTAACAGAGAAGATAAAAACGTGAAGCCAACAAATATAGAGGTGGATCTGCTCAGAGAAGTTGGTGATTTTACCGTGAGAGATCTACCGGGTGACACGTAACAACATAAGAAGATTGATGAAACTGAATGAGGAATGGATAACAGAAAAAGCTAAATGAAGAGCGTTGAACAGATCCCGTTCCACAAATATAATGGTGGACATCTCTTTCCTCCGCTTTCCTAGCTCTTCCTCTCCTTCCTATTTCATGCAATCTCCATAAACATGTTCTTTATACTTCACTATTTTCTATCATTTTTGTCTAACCTTTGCTCCCTGCTCGTAGTTATTTTGTTTAAATTGTCTCTCTTTTCTTCGTCTCCCAAGTTACCAACTTTCTGCTTTTCCCGTCTTCAATTCACAAGCAGAATGGAGGACGACGATCACGAGACCTCTCATCTGCATTCCTCAGGCCGAAACAAGTCCCCTATAAGCCTCTCCTGTTGCTTCCATGGACGTCGCCAGAGCCGTTCATTGGATTTCGATGCTTCTTCCCCGTCTTCAGGCAGTATGCCCGATCCAGGATCTCCCTGGACGCCAACTAAGGCCCCAGGGAGACACAGACATTTCATGTCTAGGGAGGGCCGAAACCGTCATAATTCTTCTGCAGATTTCAGCTACGATCCAATGAGCTACGCCCTCAATTTTGAGGAACCTTCAGATGTGGATGAGCCTTTCAGGAGTTTTACATCAAGACTCCCATTGTCACCCCCTAGAAGAAATGGGACCCTCACTTCTACCTCTGTCATGTCAGCTTCAGCACCGTTGCCGTCAAGCACGTCAGGAAGGCCATCTGAACAACAGATGTCAATAAATGAAGCTGTTGCTGAGGTGAGAAGAGGCCAGCAGTTGTCAGCAGCCAGGGAGGAGATCAAGAGGAAAGGTCAAGACTTTCCAACATTCCCTAGGCTGAGGTGAGTACAAACTTTCATGATCCTACCACACCAGTTGAAATCACGCAGCCGTCGCACCAGATTCCAGAATTGGCATTCAATCATATGAAAATTTCAGTTTTCACACATGAAAGGTGTTAGACGACAGCAAAATTTTGGGGATCTGCAAGGTCAGATCTCGACTACCCTCAAATTGGACAGGAGGGATGTTAATGGTGAAGAAAAGTTGTAATACTAAAGAGGGTAACATTGTTGGGGAGGGAGTGACTGGGGGTGCAGAAGAAGAAACCAGTGCGTTGAAAAGCTTTATAGATTCCTTGGGTCCCAACGGTCTCTCAATCATACATGTATACTACAAGATACACATAATATTACAGGAAACTCTTTCAAAACTGTGATTTTCTCAATGAATACAAAAAAAAAAAGATAATAAAAAAGGACAATAGATCCGCAGATCTGTATAAGGCAAAGAAGATCAAGAAATAACCATCCCATTTTAGTGTTAGGAGAGACAGAAAGGCCCTCAGTTTGGCTACAGGGTTCCATCCACCTGTACATGAAATGGGGGCCCGCGGCAAAAGATTGGCTTGTCGTGTGACTTACTTTTTGCTCTGGCCCTCAGGATCTCATTAGGGTTATCAATTACAGCGGCGGCCAACAGTGTATATTCACCAGGGACCAGGAAATAAAGGGAGAAGGAATGCTTGATTTCCTGGAGTGCCGGGATCTCCAGGCTGATGCCTCCCAAGACACCTGGCAGATGAAGAAGGATTATAATTGCATCAGCTACTACCCATATAGATACATGTTCCTACTCATTCCCCTATATGTTATTTAAGCATACAGTAAATTAATACATCAAAACCCTTACGAAAGAAATATAAACAACCACGTGCAACAGCCTTAATAAGTCTTAATCATTAATAAAAAAAGGACATTTAATATGAGCCTCAAAGAGGTCAGCAAGTTTCAGGAACAAACCTGCCCATAATACGGTGGCCTTCTCACTTTCGCAGCAGTTCTCACCAGCTACGTCTCTGCAAGTGATACTGAGACTTATTCTAATAGTTTCTTTAGTATTATTGCGTATTAGGACTTCCATTGGTGTCATGTCATGAGCAACGATACGACTCTCACATGTAACAGGCAGGAATTGAGAATCAGATTCCTTCGTCGAATCGGCATTGCTCTCATATCTCGAGGTATTTTCAACAAGCCTAAAGCCAAAAGTGAGTGGATCAGGTAAAAGCACATCCATCACAGATGACTGAAGTGCTGTCTGTATTGTGTCCTTGATGTTCAATTCTCCTGAGCTATTCCGTCCAGATTGCCATCTCACCTTTATTCTAGAAATCAAATTTCTTTTAGATGCACTAAGTTCAGCCTTGTTATTTCTTTCTGAGAAGCTCGAACTTCTTCCATTGCCCTTGTGATCCTTAATAAGGAAAGAACCATCAAGGACTGGCAGTTTAAAATGTTCCAGTGGTATTAGCACCCTAGCAGCGTAATCTCGATCAATCCTTGTTTTAGGATAACAGAATTCTGCACCATTACGCTCAAGAGAGTTATCTTCATCATTAGAGTCCTCAAGTTTGACTGACACACCAACCTCAAAAACGACATCAGTCGGATTAGATAACTCTAGCTCAAGAAAGCGGAGCCCCCAACTTCCCCTGTAGGGATAGATTTTCATGAATCTGTCGGTCTTTAGCTCACTATCGGTAGCATCTTCTATATGACCATTGTCATTTTTTAGAGTCTTTGCACGATTTTCACCAACCTGAGCTGGGATTTCCATAGATAGTAACCGAGCTTTGACGAAGGATAACCCCTGCAAGACACACATGTTCAAAGGAATAACTAAACGTCTACCAGGTGGCAGAACAGTCTCATCTGTCGGGACATCTCTGGGATTCTTCGGCGGTCCTGAGAAATGAAGGTATGAAAAAAACCACAAATAAATTTCTGGTGGCTTTTAAATGCGTAAAAATACTGAACTCCAAACAGTTGGATATGCGAGTCAAGTTGTTACACACTGTAAATCGACGGAACATTTTGACTTTGCACCAGCTCCACAAGAAATCAGTAAAAGCCATAAACCACGCATTTCAGTGACAATTAATCCGTGTTTACAAGGCTCAGAGAGTGCGTCTGCATATTCTGACATGAACAGCAACTTCCATTTATAGTCAATATTAACACACCCATGCCCCAGGAATACATTGGGAGATGGGATCCTCCAACTCGGGAGAGTTGAAGAAAGGTACAACAAGACCACCTGCGACATCCTGGTGGCTTTTGATGGCATAAATTACTAAACCACCCAGTTCACAAAACATTTTGGTTTTGAATGGATATAGAAAAGAATACAGCTGCCCAGGAAATTAGCAAGAGCCGGAAACCACAAATTCCAATGACAATCAACCAGCAATACAAGGTTCAAAGCGCACATCAATACCCCTGCATATTTTAACATGCAAGCAACTTCCAAATTTCCACCCAAAAACACAGAGATAGATGAGAGTCCATTGCCAAATGGAACCCTCGAATGTTAGAGACAAAACGGACACAAAATTTCACTCAGGATAGAACTGGAAGATGGAGGAGAGCACCTTGGGGGGGGGGGGCTTTTTTCTTTTGTGTGTGGTGCACGCATGTGCGGGGAGCATGAAAAAATAAATAAAACTGGAAAAGCTAATGAGCATAAAAAGAATGGAAAATAACATCTGGAAAAGCACAATAAGAAAAGACGGCATAGATAGATGAAACACCACCTGTATAATGGATCAGCAACATGGGGCTACTCCTGTCCTTGACCTGTTTCCCCATAGTACTGGAGTTGCTCTTGCCAGCAGCAGTTCCAATATCCATTGAGCCAAGCTGCCAAGCTTTTACTGTTATCGGTATGGTAACTTCTGCGCCAGGTTTCAATGGAAGGGAAGACCTCAAGGCTTCATTGAAAATTGAAACCACAGAGTCTTGGTTCTTCCCTGATAAAGAGATATGTGCTTGCTCAACTGGGACAGTTCCAGCATTAGCCAGACAGATGTGTACATCACGAATTTCACCTTCGTACAAAATGACAGCACTATCACCACCAACAACATGTGACACAAGCAATGGCAGTGGAGGTGCCACTGAAATAGAAGGAACGACTATTGCCTTTAACTTCCCTGATCCACAGCAACGAAATGGGTCAGAAAGCACGAGTCCTTGTGCAGCTCCAAGAAGTAGATCATCAACTTCCTTGAAGAAGTGCTCAGTAATCACACCAAAACAATGGACAATGCATCCTGGAACTGTCAGCGGCCCCATATTTATAGGAATTCCTGATAAACTGATCACTTTTGAGGAATTGGGTGGGAGGCTAACACTGATTGGGAAAGCATCAAAATTTTCGGAACGCACTGAGAGATATATACTGTCAATCTTCAGGTCAAAACCGCATGGATTTGCCAATTCCACTAAAACCTGTACTGGTTCTCCGACCACCCAAATAATCTCCTGCTTGGTGCTGTGGTTTGGCTCTCCCTTGCTAAAAGGGGTATATATAAAAGGTCCCGAAGGAGCAGTCCCTGCCCACCAATCTTCTCTAGCAGAAGTGCGTTTCACGATATCCATTTGTGAAGGATGAAGAGGAAAAGAATGCAATCTAGCAAATGAGAAGAGGGGAAGCTTATCATACTTTGACTGCGGACATTGAAGTAAAATAAAAGTAGAAGTAAGATGATGGTATATTTCAAGTAAACGTACATGTTGGCATATTTCATCGACAGATAATCAAACTAAAGCCAAATATCATAAAGGCTCAAAGTTTGTAAAGTTAAAAAAAAAAAAAATCTTCTTCAAAACAGAACTCAAAAAGAAAAACAGCTTGATTTCAAGGCACTTGGTACCTTACAAAGGGTAAAGCAGGGTCAGAAGAGCGAGTTCCAGAAGGGAGACTCTCTGCCGAACTTGAAAGTGCGCTAGCCAAACCGTTTTGCCCTGAAGGAGTAATTAGAGGATAATATGATCTAAGAAGACGTGCAGCAGCACTCCATGCAGCAAGAGGATCTCCAGCACGAACAGCAGACAAAAGTATCTCTCTCAAAACCACCATCTGGATTGTACTCCACTGAGACTTAAAAAGTGATACAATCAGATTTTGATGTACTTTGCCTCCATCATGAGAAGTTGGAGAGACTGCCTTCTGCAGTTATACCAGAAAATATGCCGTCATATTTCACCTTTGATATTGACAAGATGATAAAGCAATTATTCTGGCTATATCAAATAGGAAGTGGCTTTTTGGGACAAGGACTCCCACAAAGGCGTAACAGAAGACCGGTTGAAATTTAATGGACTGCAAGCTAGTGGGTGACAAAAGATTAGAAGGTAATCCGTTGCTTGACTATTGGAAATCTTGAGGACACGAACATTTGCTGATTGCTCTTTCTCAATTCACTCATCTTCTGGAAAGTCTTGAATAAAATACCATTAGCTGCTCTCTTACCGCAACTTTCATTATTATATACAAGTAAATGAAAAAAGTCCTATGAACTAGCTGAGCCCTTCTCAATGTCTTCACACGACAACAGCAAAGAGAGCAACCAAGAATCGTGTAACAAAAGATCTCCTCGACATTACAAAGTCCTTGACAAGAATTTGATTCAATTTCTAACCACAACTACCGAGTGGTGCAAGGAAAATATTTCATTGAAAGAGGACAAAAGGAAGAAAATTTCAGCTAAAATTCGAGTGTGGTCTTTAGCTGTCATACTTCCTTCAGCATGGAAAAAGAAAAGAAACTTTCAGAATTGCGATGAAGAGAAAACATTTGACTCACATCCAATGATGCATGTTCGATGGATGATCTACTTTGCACCCGATAAGCTTTAGTGGTCATTGCCAGCACCTGCATGGCACTGATAGCAGCCAATCTATGTTCTTGTTGTAAATACAACTGTGAGACTTGCCTACAGAAAAAGGCAGCTTTCCGATGATAACCAATGGTTCCAAAGAGCCGAGCAATTTCAACATATAATATCAACCGGTCAGTGGCGTCAATCAAAGATTTTCCTCCATCTGCAGCAGCTGTCAACAATTCAACTACCTCCTTGGCCAGCTCCCGTCTGTACAATGCAAGAGAGACAGACAAGGCAACAGAAAACTAGTATTAAAATTTTAAAAGCAAAATTACAAATCAACAAACTCCTTATGAAAAGTCTGATATTTGAACAACTCAAAGGGTTGCCAAATAAATTTCAGAATTGACACTCCGAATCTGAAAACATTTCGAATAAGATGAGAAAAATGAGCACACATAGCATCACAATCTCAGAATCTCAAAACATTTCGAATAAGAAATGACACCCACAATCTCATTTCTCCTTTGTACAATCACCCAACTTAAGAACAAAATGTGGTAACCGGTGAATGCCACATCATTGAATGGGATTCACCTGTCAAGAAGAATAATAATCCACACAAAAACCGAGCACACATCCTCAAAAACTTACCACAAAATCTTTAGAAAACTGAAAATTGTCGTTACTGCTACAAAAACCTAGTGCACTCCAAATAAACACAAATACACTACATGCCCTCAAGAAAGGCCTCATTTTGACTGTTTTAGCATCCAAGACTTCATTTTTGGTTCAGAGTCCTAAGTACCACAAATCATTATTTGTTTAACGAGGAACTGGACAACCTTAGTAAATTTAATTGCTGACATTAAAATGTGTTTTGGCACATCAACCCAAATCATGTCCCACTACAGAAGTAAAATCCTTTGGAGGAAAGGACTTTAAGTGCGCACAAATGGAAAGAGATTCCAGCCAAAATGACTCTATGACTCAACAAAATAAAGAACACTTGAATTATTTGCCACATTCTGCTTTACCTTACCCATATCCTCTCCAATGTCCAACCATGTTAGTCATTTATGACTCGGCAAATGCATTGAGAACTTTCCTTTTTTTTCTTTATTCTTTTAAACCAAATATACTTCTTCTGAGTAGTTGGCTCAAAGCATAATAACCACTTCCATCTTCAGTCATTAAGGAAAGATAAAAAGAGTAAACTAGTAAAATTGAACTCTACAAATCAAAAATACCATGCAGCTAATGGCATTTTAAACCTGATAAGTGAGGTGTCAAAAAGTAAATTTCCTAATGTGGCACACAGTGAAGGCATAGAACGCGCAATAGGTTTTCTTCTTTTCCTGCTCGAACTCAATGTCCATATATGGTATGATAAATACATTCTGCATTGATTGGTAGCCATTAAAAACCAACAGGACTACCTGCAGAGGAACCTTGCCAGCTTCAATGTAGCCTCAAGTTCAAAGCTTAAAGGTGAGACCCTGTAGAGAGACAATGAAAAGCTTATTCTCCTTTCACTACAGAAAGGAAATTATTCATCAACAACTTATGGCAGAAAAGCCTTAAAGAGAGATTAAAAAATGTCACCGTGTTCTTTACAACCAAGGTACATCACAATATTGATAAAATAGTATTATTTGGGACGTAAATGCTATCTACTAGCACATCTCAATCTTTTAAAGAGTCACAGCAGAGTTTTCAACAATTAGCAAGCATGTTCTAAGGAAACTTGACTTCCCTTGGTGATCGAAATGTATTAAGCCAGTCGGGACAATAAGGTACATAAATCAAAGTAGGCTGTAACAAGCCCATGCTAACCTATTTGTCCCAACCAAAGGAACATCACTCTAAATAAGGTAACCATTTAGTGTTGCATTCTTTATAATAGGTAGAAACACTTTACAGGTTTGCCGCAGTTATAAACAGAACTTAGAAAATGTTAATGAACTCAGTCGAAATTGTACCACTTATTTAGACATGTGCTCGGTACATCTGGTGGTTATATACCGATACTGCACCTTAACCACACCTCTGTGTCAAGATTTTGACTAGGTATGATGCCCTTTTCCTTGGACTCCCATCTTAATTTGGATCAGTAACCCAGCAAGAAAGAAGAAGTGTGAAACGCGAAGCACGGAAAGAGAGCTATTGAAGCTTATACTGGCAAAGATCTGAACTTGTCCTCAATCACAATCATTAGTATTTATTGGCACCAGGGGTTCATATTCCAATGAAAGTACAAAATATGCAGAAACACAATCCTCTGCAGGAACTCAGGAAAGAACAGAACTAGCAGGTTGACTCATGCAAAGGGGAGATTTTGTGCACATTACATTAAATGTCCATGGTAAACAACAAAGGTTTCTTGAAATCTCCCTAACATAATATATCTCATACTTAAATGAGAAGACCATCAAGGGGATGCTTGAAAACTCCCTAACATAGTATATCTCATACTTAGATGGGCAGTGCAACTCTTGATCAATGGGCTACTACTGATAAGTCTGTCGCGATAAGCAAAAAGTTTTCTACCACCCCATTCTCTATACACCATGATGTGAATCAACTGTAAATAGTTTCAAGAACTAAGTCTGTCCCATTGCTCTCTCAAAATCTTCTTTGCGATATTTTAATCATGTATCTTTCATTTGCAACTCTCCGTTATCTATGCCGAATAATCCACCAAAATGCTTAATTCATGTAGATAAAAACTTCAGCCTTCTTCACAGGTAACACGCCTCCAACTCAAAGAAAGCCCATTTCACCTGTAAGTTAAGCCAACCTCTCAAATGTCTAATTGTTTTTTCATTTGCAACCATAATGCTTGTATTCTTTCACAAATCATGATTACTCAAAGGGGGTTTAATGCAGACATAAAATCTCTCCTTTACGTGTTTAAATAACATCAAAGAAAATATGACAATAGCTTAAACAGATATAGGTTTCTTCTCTTTTCTATTATAGCAACCAGGATACACCATGCACAGCATATCCAGTCTCCTCATGCATCATTCCCATCAGCAAAACCATTAAATAAATCTGGAATTTATCTATTGTCTCCTTTTATTATGACTCCACCCTATCAATAAATACGGAAAATATTAAAGTCCAAAGCATAAATACACAAGTGACCTTAAATGGAGAGAAACCAAGCTTTTTTCTATTGTTCGTGCACAGCTAACATTGACCATAGACCGAAATTACTAACCATAGTAAAAGAATGTTGGACAACACCAGCACATAATTCACAGAACAAGCCGAATCAATACAATATAATATCATGCATTTGAAACAGACAAAAGGAAGCTGCTACACAAGTGATTTCTCTATAATCACAAAATATTTAAAACTAAGAACTTAGAGCAATGTGCTTCATGGTTAAAAAGGCACCTTTGCGCATTCTCTTGTATAAACGATTTTCTGTAATGCAAAATCACGCTATTGTAGCGGTATTTGACTTCATCCTCTAACACTGGATCCTTTTGACACATACGGTCTATCTACAATGGAACATACAGAAAAAGAAGTCCGAAGATATCTTAACAGTTTAACGACCTTTTTAGCCATGAAACTTGCAACCAAAATATGAAAGCGCAAATTAAGAAAGATATGCCAATTCTTTGACTTAATCAAATTTCGACACACACAAATACTAGAACATCTCAAGGGTTCATGAGGTTCAAAGCTTTAGGACCATAACTCTGTAGAGCTTACCAGCAAAGCACACACGCTACCCTCCATGGCGCCAGCATACCAAAAGAAGTCCCCAGTCAACCTAGCAAGTTCCAGTGCAGTAGAATAATGTGCATTGGCATCCACAGGAGATCCAGCTAGCAAGCAATAATCTCCTGTGGTTTTTTGGGCACGACCTAGCCTGCGTTTCTTCGCTTTGATCACCTGCAAACTTTGAGAATTTCAATCGGAAAATGGAGAAATTCCAACTAAGCAAAGAAAGCCACTTTTAGGGCATAGAGGAATCAGGGGGGTAAGAGGAAGGAAAATGAGGATAGAGGGACCTAAAAATATAAACCTCCTCAGAGCTGAGAGTGGCCTGAGAATCCAAAGGGGTCTTTAAAATAGTTCCACTAGATTCAGCTTGAAGAACCCACTTCTCAAATTCCATTAGAAGGGAAGCAGCAAGATCCTGCATCATGGTTTGCAGATGGAATTGCTGAGTTCGCGGATCAGCAGGAGGAAACAGAATTACACTTCCGCCATCCTCTTTCTCGTCGGAATTAAAATCAGCGGGACAGAACGCAAAACAACGGTGAGCAAGAGAAGAGGAGTGAGGCTTGCAGGCAGAGGCAAAAAGGGTAGAAACGGCGCCGAGATCGTCGGATGAAAGGCAATGAGCAATACCAATAACAGCAAGAATCTTCTGATTAGATTGAAAATCTTCCCAGGGGCTCGGCGGGGAGCCGGCGAGCATGAATTTGAATCGGAGGGAGCCGGAATCCCAGGGCTGGTGGGCGAAAGGGGATTTCTGGTGTTCGGTATAGAAGGAAGTGATGGATGAAAGAGAAACTGTGTGGTGACGCACTAACAAGGAGGTATAATCCCGGAAAACAGGTGTCGGAATGTCGCCGATCGGCAGCACGGCCACCCGGGTCATGCAGCTAGTCTCAATGCTGACGTCAGGCTCCATTTTTCCTTTCTCTTAAAGCTTCTGCTACTCAGCAGGAACTGATTAAGTATCAATGGAAGATTTTACCATGGGAATTGAGATTTTTATTTCTCACAATCACAGAGCGACAATTAGTTCCTTCGATTTGCAGAAGGAAGAAGAAAGTGAGATGCGCTTTTACCTTTTCTTATTTTCTGGTTTTATTTGCAATGTCCTATGAATTAGACCAAAACGGTAAACACTCACAATTATATTTAATTAAGTATTTTCTCTCTGATGTTGTTATCAGCATTTTTTCTATTTCTACATTTGTATTATTTTTTCACTGAGGTGAGTTTTAAAATAAAACCAGAAAATAGATGATGGAATGGCAGGTCTTAATTTCTTGACGAATCTCAAAAAAAAAAAACTTAATTTCTTGTCGATGAAAGCCACGACATTTTTTGGTATGGGTGGACAATTTGTAATGATCGTTGTCTGATATTTTAGCTTCGATATTTAATCATTTTAATAAAAATATAAAACTTTTTTTTGGCGTGATTATGATAAATTTCAAATTATATTATAGTTTTGAAAATAAAAAACCAAAATAGTATACGTATTAAGAAAATTCCTCAAATAATTAGGACGTAACTGACAATGTGTGGATGACATCTATGAGGCCATCCAATAATTTTGTGTTTTAAAATTTGAAAGTATTTTAGAAAATTAACACAAATGTTCTTTCTTTTCATCCCTATTCGCCGTCGCGCCGCCTCGAGTAATTTCCTTTCGCCTCTCTCTTTTTTCATTCTACATGTTTTATACTTTCATTAATTTTCTTATACGAGTTAATTATTTTCTTAAATTGTTTTTAAAAATTAAAAAAAGAAAAGAAAAAAAATATATACAAACATTTATTGTTAGGAAACAACTCTTTTCACTACTATTGGCTAATTGATGCAAACATCATGAGGTCATGTTTAGGTTATATTGATTGGACTCATATTCTAATTCTAAATCATGAAAAATGCTTGAAAATGAATGAGATATCACATAAAGGGAGGGTGAACAATAAAGGTAGGGAGGCGGATGGGTTAGGAGAAGGAAGAGAAAAAGGAGGGAGAAGGAAGAGGATGAGAGGCGGCAACAGATGGGGAGGAAGAAGATTGTGTTAATTTCCTAAAATACCATTAAATTTAAAGAAAGCAAAAATTTTAGACGACACTGTCAAGGATGAATTTCTAGACATGTCTCGCAGTACTGTCTTAATTATTTGAGAAATTTCTCCAATTCGTACTATATTTTATGTTTTTCTTTTTACAACTACAATATAATTTGAAATTTGTACATGATGTGTCTTCTATATACAAGTGTATAGGTTAAAAAAATGAAAAAGAACAAAATACAACTTGTAATCATCCACCTCTCTTTCTTGTCCCTCCTTCCTTGATGCATCTTTTTTTTTAGGAACGCTTATTATTTGAAGTTAAAGTAACCGAATTGGTAGTGGACGGCATCCACGGATCTATGGGAAGGTTTCCATCGTGTCCCGGCCTTTGTCGGATATTACAAATGCCCATATGAAGGAGATTGATCCCCAAGTGTGGATATATGGCGGCCCACACTTGATACTGGTACTATCAAGCCTATTGACACGTCTCTTGGAGATCAAACCAAGCATCATTTGTCTGATTTACAACAAGGGTTTTCCATGGTAACCGAGGCTGAGGCACCTATTGGCACTGGCCAGTCCGCAATGGAGGTAAGCACGGTTTCTGTTCCCCACCTCGTGGCGGTTAGGGAGGATACCTATAATGCATTTTTTCCACGAAGATAACCTCTTGGAATTGTCGGGTTGCTGGTTCACCTGACACAATACGTTATATCACACGATTGGTATGGGATCATTATCCTAATATACTTTTTCTTATGGAAACACGGGTTCCTAGTGGTCAAGAACATCGCATTTTCCGTAGGACTCACTTCACCTACCTTGCGGCTGTTAAGGCGCGTGGTTTTACGGGGGTCTTTGGTGTTTCTGGAATACTGAGGATATCAAACTCCGGGTGTTATCTCACACGGCGCAAATCCTTCATATTGCGATATTGGAGAACGACACAGTTTCAAGCCTAATCTCCTTGATATATGCCTCACCAAAACATCATAGACGAGAGAAGCTTTATGAATATGTGGAAGGTATGGCATGCTATGTTAATATACCTTGGTTATTAATGGGCGATTTCAATCAAGTTCTTAAACAAAAAGATAAGAGGGGGGAATGAGCATTTGGCGGTGTTGAGATAGATCAACTGCGCCGAATGATTGATGGTCGTGAACTTATTGAACTTGACTTTGGGAGACCCCGTTTTACATGGTCAAATGGACAAGCGGGAAGATGCTTAATCGAGCAACGGCTGGACCAAGCTTGGGCCAATCGATATTGGCACCTAAAGTTTCATACATCATCTATCCATCACCTCACCTGGATGTATTATGACTACAGTCCACCGCTCCTCAATACGGAAATGCCTCGGGAAACAAGAAACATAAGCTATACTTTTAAGTTACAAGCTTGTTGGATGGAACATAAGGATTTTGCTTATTTTATGACTGTGTGGAGACCGATCAAAAATAATTTTTGTCGTACATCGATGGAATTCAAAACCCGAATGGAAGAATGGAGGAAACGGATTTTTGACAGTATCCAGCGTCGGCAGCTACGTTGTACAGCTAGGTTGGTTGGGATCTAACAGTCACTATCGTATTATCCTTCCAATTTTTTGGCACAACTTGAGAAGGACCTTCGAAATGAATACGATAATATACTATTGCAAGACGACACGTATTGGCAGCAAAAGAGCCAATTACAATGGTTGATAGATGGAGAGCGGAATAGTAGATATTTTCATTTGTCTATGGCGGCTAAGCGGCGACGGAATACCATTTTGCGGCTTAAAGACGGAGAAGACAATTGGACAGAAGATGCACAAGTAATAGAGTCCAGAATTCTACAGTATTATCAACAATTGTTCTCCACAGCACAAAGTGACGATATACCAGTTGACAACATATCTATTCCATCACTTAGTCACTCGGACCAACGATGGCTCAATCGCCCAGTGTATACTGCAGAAGTGGAACAAGCTATCTTTCAAATGGGTGCTTTTAAGCTCTAGGTCACAATGGGTTTCCTCCTATACTTTATCATCGGAATTGGTACATTATTGGTCCCGAGGTTGTTGATTTTGTGATGTCGGCTTTCAAGAACCAATGTTACCCACAAGAAATGAATGCAACACTAATCACGCTAATTCCAACGAGTACTAATCCAAACATTACTTTAAGGATATGTACTCAACTAACACAATGAGATAATGAATACAAGTTTATACAATTCTGCCTCTTTCTAGACTCGAAAACCTATTACAACGGGACGGCTTTTAAATGAAAAAATCTATTACACTGGAAAATTGGAAAATAAAAGACACAGTAAGAAGGAAAAGAAAAAGACGCAAATTTACAAAAGCCGAAGGTCTGATCAGAGTTTACCGCCGGCGCCGAGATTGGTCAGAAGTAAGTAAAACGATCTTGTGGAACGGATACATCAATAGGGTGCTGCTGGCTATTTATTTGTATTTCTGAACTTGAAGCAACATCCAGTTCCTCTTTCAGGTTACAGTTTAGAGGAGTTTTCCGCCATTTTCGGACTAATTTGTGAACTTTTGCTTTTTTAGATTGATTAGTCTGGATTTTTTTTTGTTTTTGCTTTGGGGACGTTACTACTACTTATATTCTGTGCTTTCCTGTTTTGATGAATAGTGGCTGTGGTGATTTTTGGATGAATTCGTCTGGTTTTTTTGTGGCTTTTTCATTATTAAAATCTTTTGCGTTTTGTTTAGTTTAGGTTATTAATCAATGGGTCTATTTTCTGCTACTATGAAGGGAGGTGTCTGATGTAGTATAATTTTTTTTGCTTAGAGATAACGAAGAAATGGGTGTCTCTGTCATTAGGGAACATATTCATCTGATTCCTTGATCTCCTTTATGGTTGATTATCCTGCAGAATACTTAGTTTCTTGGGGCTAGCCATGAATCCTAGCTGTTTATTTATTTTTAACTGTGGAACTATGAAGTTTACTTATTGGTTCTTGGAGCCTGCCTTTTTAGCTTTTCAAATCTTTCCATGTCTACCAAACTTTACTACTTTTTGTAATTTTGTCTTTCCTTTTCCAGGACCTATCCTTCAGTTGAATCATCCTCTATCTCTAGGTCAGCTAGAGTTTTCTGGTGTTGAGTTGCGGAAGAGAATGCATGCTTTTTCTTTTTCATTCTTTTTCTTTTTGGTGTAGTTGATATTCTCTTGAATTAATATATGATTTCTCTTAGAATTCCTTTTTTTTTTTGCCATCAATTGTAATGTACGTCCTTTTTTTTCTTTTGCAATTGAAGTGTATGCGTCTATGATTCCCCTTTTCAAAGTACAAACTAATTACGTGAAATTATGAAAACATGCACAACGGAGTCTTGACATTCTTTGTCATGGGTCGTTCCTCTAGGCTCAAAGGCACTCCATTTTATTTACAAGTTGCATGATTATTCTTATGCCATGTTTATATTTATTATGTCTCAATATTACACTTGAGGCATGTTCATTTCTGACCATTCATCTTCAAGTTTTGAAATTAAATGGTCTATATATTTGCATTAACAGGACAATCATTTTTGAACCTGCTGTTTGGGGATGGATCATTATTCAGAAAGATGGTCAATGGTACCCACTATCCACACCCAGAGCAATCCCAATACACCTTCTAGTAGTCAGGATCATGTGTTTCTTCAACAACAGCAATTGAATCAGCTCTATCAACAACAACCACAACAAGGCTACCAGCAGCAGCAACAGCAGCCACAGGCGGAGGAATCACTAGCTTCACACTTCCATCTCTTGCATGTATGTGCTTAAAGCACATACCTCTTTTTGCATGCTTGTTTGAACTTTGAATTTGAGCCCTTTTTTGTTTTTTGTTTTATTATTACTTATTTGAGTAATGTTATTACAGTTGGTGGAAAATTTAGCCAATGCAATTGAAACTGGGACCCGTGATGAACACTCTGATGCCTTGGTTTGTCTTCCATTTATAATCACTCTTTACCTTTTGTGGACGACTTGCTTTAATACTTCCTATCTTCAAATTTTTGAAGGTGAGCGAATTGAACAATCAGTTTTGAGAAGTGCCAGCAGCTACTAAATTCAATTTCAGGCTCAATCATCTCAAAATCCTTGGTAAATACCATCATCGCTCCTAACCCCCTTTTGTCCCTTAGAGTGCATGTTCATTCTTTTGAATGGAAAATTAAGAAGGATTTAGTTCCTTAGGATTTTTTTTTCTTTTTTCCCATACAAATGCCAACAAATCAAAATAGTTGGTACATTATAATCCTTTAATGTATAGGAATTTATACCCTTCAATTAACGCCAAAGAGATCAATTGTTCTATATAGCTGGTTATGGTTTGCCGTATGAAGCACATTTTTACTGTTACCACTCTTCTTTGGTATAGCTTGATTTTTTGCCTGCGATCCGTTGCTTGAGGTATTGATATACTGGCAATTCTACCTTTCTGCTATCCTCCTCCAAGTTCTTTTGGATCTCCTGACTAATGCATGAAGACCTTTTATCAAGCTCGTGTGACTCCTCTTGAAGGTTAACATTAGGCTTTGTTCCATTCCAATCAAATAACTTACACTGTCATATACTGAAATTTCTTCTCCATGCAAAAGAGTTCAGCGTCATGTGCTTGTGTTCCCCCCTTCACCCTGGCTCCAGGACCCGACAATTTTGGTTCTTGCAGCTGCATGTTTGAAAGGCTGAATGAAATGGCTCTGTATTTAGAATTCCATGCTTGAGATGTAGTGGGCCATGGTCCATTGTGTCATGCAATCTGCCACCCCTGTCCCGAAAGAATTCATTCAACCCTTGGGATTATGTACTTCTTTTCATTATCACTGTAAAAAACTCGCTTATGGGATCAGACTGAAGCGTAATACATCACACTAGTGGCAATTCATGTGGTTCTTTCAACCGATTTCCTTTTCTTTAAGTATGTATTTATCCATAATTGAATGCTTTCCTTTCGTTTAATGTTTTTCCTTTCCATCCTGTTTAATACATTATAGACGGTTGAGGGACAGAAGAAGAAACAGGAGGAAGCTGAAGATTTGTTGAATCAAAGAAGGTAGATATCATTCAATTCTATTTTCTTTGACTCCCATTGTAGGGTAAGGCTGTGTAAATCACATCCAGACCCTGCGCAAACGCGAGAGTCTAGTGCACTGAAAACGTCTTTTAATACTGTAAATACGATTTTGTGTTGGGCTTAGAATCGGTAATGGTCTAATGTTGCAGGCATCTTATTTCAAAGTATCGAAGGTCAATAGGAGACCTTATCGACTCTGACAAGTGACAATATCTCGATTTTCTTGAGGGGAGATGTATTTTATGCTGACTATTTGTTGTAAAGTAGGGAATGGAACGGAACGAAACAGAGTCGACAATTGTTGCTAATCATTCTGTCAGACTATGGTTTTTGTTTCTGCGTCTTGTATTCGTAATTTCCTGCAGTGTGAAAGATAAAGTTAGTCATATTTGCTGGTAATGGCCATGGACGTTCGCCAAAAAGAGAGTATTCGTTTTGGCCATTGTATTCTCAATATGAATTACAGAAGATATGTATTTTATTATGAAATGTCAAAAAGAAGGGGGATAAGTATTCCTGTAGTTAGGTATGTGAAATAATAATAATAATAATAATAATAATAATAATAATAATAATAATAATAATGATAATAATAATTTGAGGGCTTTTCTGGACTGCAGACTGGTCCAAAAGTATTATGAGAGTGCTGCTAATTTCAAGCGTAAAATAACTGAAGATGCTTTGGCTTATACTTGGACTCATTGCACCGTGCATATTTTTGACCTGACCTTGAGAAACAAATTCTCGACTAGGAAATAGGTAGGCAATAAAGGAAAAAAAAAAGGAAGGTACTTAATTATCCACTAAGGAGGCTTAGTAATTATCATCAACATTTCAAAATAAAAAAAAGGGGCTTTTGAAATGAAAATTAGATTTATGCATGTCTTCGCACCAAATACCCCGCACCTCCCGAAGAGCTTTCAGTGTGAATCACTTGGAAATTGAAGAAATAATAAATCGTAAGCTTTCTGCAAAAGAGCTCTGTTCAAGAAAATTACAACTATTTGGCCAAAACTCGTTATTTTCTTGCCTGCTTTCCCTTCCTTTCTTCTACTAACTTCATCAGCATATTTCACACCTTTACACTTGTATGGCCAAGATCCAGGTTATATCATCAGATTCGATTATCGTCGCCAATCTTGTCTCTTAGTGGGGCTTACAAGGACGGTGAAATGTAAAGAACTAAAATTCAAGTGAAATGGTGGCATATATATAAATACGAGCTAAGTGTTAAATATCAATAAAGATTAATCATTTAGAGTCAACAAAAACGAAAGTCCGATTCAACTGACGTTCAATAGTATTTGTTCATAGTGACAATGCCGGTCCGAAGTGGCGCCATGTCTAAAATCGTTTAGGCAAATCCAGGTAGTTATAATACTTCACTTCGTTTGGACAAATCCACGTACTTACATTCATGACGAGATTCAACTCCGGACTTTATATAGTTCACATAGTGATGGACGAGCAAAGATCCCAGTGACTTGTTATGCAGAAATTGAAAGTGCCTTTGTATACACATAGGGATAGACAAGCAAAGATCCAAGTGGTTAGTATTGGAATCGAAGATTATATCGAATATTACCGGTTCGAATTTTAGCATTCGAATAGGTGTTTGGATCATGTAATCATCTTCTTATATTGGAGCGTATTTAGACTTAGTCATTTTATGGACAGTAAGTCTTGGGCTTCCCACATAAAATCACGAAACAATCTTATTTACATCATCTAAGAAATCAAGATATGACATTTTACAAAGATAATAGTGATTTGTTGTTATTCAGAAATTGATAATGCCTTTGTATACTGACTTGGTCATTGATTGAAATGAACGAAATTATCAGTTTCTATATATACAAAAACATATGAAAAACTACTTACAAACCAAAGGAGTACTACAATTGAATTTATTAAAAATTAAAAATAATACTAGCACAAAATTTCCCCCCCTTTTTTCTGGCTATAGTCGTCAGTCAACGTGCCCAAAAGATTTGCCACAATCGCGGACGACGCCGTATGCCCGCACAATCCCTTGGCACATCCCCGCCGCTTATCAGAATGTTTCCTTGTAAAGTCTAACTAAAGAAAGAAAGGGGGGAAATTTCTAGGCGCAATATAGAGCGAAAGAGAAAACAATACTTGAAGTAGAAATGGCGTCGGCCTTCACCCGATGGTTCATAGATCCAAAGAAGAATCCTTTGGCAGCCATGCACAAGAAATCTCTTGATACGCGCCTCCGCAGATACGGTATTTTTTCATTATAGTACTTCTATCTTTTTCTGTGATTTTTTCGATTTCAGTAGTGTAATTTGTTTGTTATTGTTTTGGTGTTTCTACCCTGAACCGAGGATTTTATTGGTTTGTAAGGTCTCCGATATGATGATCTGTATGATCCGTATTACGATATGGATATCAAGGAGGCTTTGAATCGGCTTCCGAGACCGATCGTGGATGCCAGGAACCAGCGGCTTAAGCGCGCCATGGATCTTTCCATGAAGCATCAGTACCTGTCCGAAGACCTGCAGGTAAATTTATTCAGAACTAAAGATTGGATTGTGGTACAGTTTGACCTAATAATTACCATGTAGTCATGTTTGTCTTATTTAAAAGATCTGATTTTCTTTTTGTTGGATCTTACCAAATCTTTGCATTTTCCACTTTAATGGTCACAGGAGCTGGGGGATTGACTACATAAGTTTCAGTGTAATTGTGTGGATGATTAAAATATATGAGGAGTAATTAAAAAAAAAAAATATACGAGGAGTGTAATTCTGTTTCAGAATCTACCTTTTCTTTTTGTTTGATGTTTCAATTGGTCGTTGTATGTTGTGTTCATGATTTCTCAGATGTGGAAAGAAGATATGAACATTTTAGAAGGATTTACAGATTTGCTAAGAAGGTGATAAGAATATTAAAAAAAAAGGCCAACCTCATTACGGATTCCTCATACTTTGCTGCAGGAGAACCGGATATCACTTTTTTGAAGTGAAATTGCTAATCTCCTTCCGTGTTTTAGTGGTTCTCTGCCTTAGCTACCGAAGCAAAAGTTTTGAGCTACATTTAAGAACAGTGCTTCTTTCTTGTCTAGATTGCCTTACTTTTAGTATGCTATGACCTGGCTGTCCATTTGGTGCATCTACTGGTTTTCTTCCTCTTTTAGGTTCCTGATGCAGTCATTTGTCTGCGGATTTATGCTCTAGTAATTTTCAGCAATTTGTTTCACAGTTTAAATTAGAGAGAAGCAGGATTTTGTGATTTAGTATAATTGTCGTTGCTTTGCACATGCATGGTTACGTTGATGGAGCAGTTTCTGCGTGTAGAAGCAATTCCAGAGCATGCTTCGCTTACCCTTTTTTTTTGTAAATAAAATTTAAGAATCAATAATTGATGTGTCCATGCTTCACTTACCTAATAGTTGACTTTTGATATGTTTCGGAGTTATTGTATTCTTCTTTTGTTTTACCGCACCCTTATGAAGAAACCAACTATATTGTCCCTGTATGTTACCTTGCAGGCATTGCAGACACCATTTAGAAGCTATTTGCAGGAAATGCTGCAGCTTGTAAGCGCTTCCCTTTTAACACTTTAATTTTATAATTTTCCTCAATTATGTTTCTTGTGTAGCTTTACTATGACATAATGCACATGCATTTCATGGATGCTGCAGCACCAATCCGTTGCTTTATATGCCTGAAACTAACTACAGTTTTGGCTTAAATAGACCCAACACTTCCCTGGTTTTGGATGTGCGGATTTTTTGTGGGCCTGGCTGCTTGATTAAGTTAACCTTTTGACATGTGCGATATTTTTGTGCATTTGGTTATCCATTTAATTTACCTCCTTTGCTTCATAGTTCTGGCAATGGTGAACTAGGGGGACAAAGTTGAACACGTGTATGGCTGCGAGTTAGGAGAATGGATGTCATCTGCTGATAAACTGAAAGTAAAAAAGAACTCATGGATCTTAAAGAAATGAACTTAAGAGGTATACCCATATATACATGCTCTTCACAGTGCGAAATACAAAAAAGGGTAGAGAAGAAAAAGATGGGATTAGTTTAGTTTGGGCAATGGGAGCTTTGTATCTCTAAAGATTATACCTTTTTCTTTCTTTTCAAAGTGACCAAGAAATACTGAGAGCTCTTGCTTCCAAGATTTTGTTGACCTTGCAACTGATCTACCGCCATACCACATGCCAAATCAATTAAGTTGAAGCTGTTTTGCATATTTACCTGCATGTTTCAAAATATGCGAGTGTGGAAAAAGGTGGGTCATTGTCTTTGTGTATTTGGGATGGAACTACAGTTGGATATCACTCCTCCGCGGGTGTGTATTGAACCCTGTAAGAAACGTTTTTGAAAAAGATGTTCTATCAAAGAACTTTACCATCATATTAGCTTTATTCTTTTCAGCAGCTTTCCATTAAAGACACAAAAAACAAGAGTGGCTAAGAGAAGCATGGTGAAAAGTTAAAAGTATTATTTTTGGCTATCTTGCACATTAATGATTTCACTAGCTCTATGAATAATTTGCTCATGGGGGCGGTTAGTTTGAGGATGCTTAAAATAATAATTTTTGAGGATGCTAAATAGAGAGTTTTTGAGGATACTCAAATTTCATCCCTTGGATTTTTGGACGTGGATACAAGTATTCGAAAGAGGCACATACTCAAATCTTGTGGATTATTTGATCTACAAAAGACAGGACACATTATTAAACATTTAAGTTCAGATATATTGTCATGCTTTTTAAGTTGCATGAAACTATTCATCGGGCCTGCCTTTTGACATCTTGTTTCATTACTTCTCTGAGTTAAGTCCCAAAAAGTCTTGTAAAAACATCTCTACACTGACCCAGGTACGGGGGGAAAACAATAGGAACTATTGGAACAGTACTTAGCTTTCTGTTCATCGAAGTAATTCCTGGTTTGTTTGACGAGTACTGCTTTTTCCAGCGTGTCATAGTCTTTCTAGCCTTTCTGATCGAGGATTCTTTTTATTGCTTTGGCTGTGTGTTCAGCCACCAAATTCAACCCCAAATAAAGGGTATACAGAGAGCCCGTTACGTAACCTACAACT
>AP025052.1:3674370-3694194 GCA_036186865.1 Eustoma russellianum
CCTCTTTACCAGAGACCCATTCCTTAATTTCTGTCTGTAGCTGCCCGCTTTGCAGATTGAAATTCCTCGGTCTTGAGAGAAAATAATGTTCTGAATCTTTGGATAAAGATGCTCAATCTTGATTGTCGACAACTGCTGTATGTCGGGATATCCCTTGTCCTTTTTTCTTTTTTCCTTTCTTGGGATGTAGACATTTTGAGAAGTTTTGCATCTACACTTCCCTTATGATCCCTTTTTTCTATTTGGTGGCAATTTCTTCCCTAAGTTATAAACATCCACCCTGGCCATCCCTATCGGGTTTGATACGTGTGTTTGGAGCCCAAGGTAGGTGTATTAGTTTATACACCGCGTTATGGATATATGTAGTTATATGGATTCTGGCATATTGCTTATCTCTTATGTAAAAACATAAAATGTATGTACTATTTGATTTATCTAGGCTATGCATATGGATCTTTGGAAACTGTAAAGGGTAAAAATGATAACGTAATCTCTCTCTCGTCCTCGAGCAATTGCGGTCCTTATACCAACTATTACTCTTGAGTTACGTATAGCTTCCCGGGATCCTGTGCAAATGCGGGAGAATTCCCGGGTCCTGTGCAAATGCGGGAGAATGCCTTTTTCGTTGGTGAGACTTCAACTCATTATCTTCTCAATCACCTGAAACTAAAGATGGAAGGGGGAAAAACGATTAAAAGACAACAATGTAAATCGTCGTAAAGTTATGATATGTAAACTATATCGGTGAATCAGAAAATGTCCAAGTATGTTGCTATGTTTTATTTATTGATTACACTATTTATACTACCACTTTCACATTGTAATTCTATGGTGAAAAATATTGTTTATTAAAAAGGGGTCTATCACCGATATTTCAACCATCTCAAAGGAGGCTAAAGAAAAGGAAAAATATAATTAAAATATAAATAAAAGGAAGTTGTAGACATTAAAATAACGACCAGGCCTTCACCTTCCCCAATCTTCCACGGTGACGTTGTTCACAATGTCAAAGGTAATTGCATTCTTGTTTATTGAAAATTTTCAATAGAAAAATAGATAAATATTACATTTTTATTTGTGAGGTGATTATAATTGTGAAAATATGTTTTACAATTATTTTTGAAATACATAAATTCATCTTTACCTCTTTCGGTGCGTACTCCCTTTTTATCTCTCTGGTTTGCCTGCTTATGTTTCTGTCTCAAAAGCAGTTCCTTTTTTTTTTTGGTTAAATAAAAAAAGGTTTAATCCCAACCAGTAAGGGTCCTGCCACATCCAGTCCCAAAACTAGTGTAGGGATGTAAATCAGGTACCTAACAGTCCGCTAGCAGGAGCTTGGTCATATACACAGTAGTCTGCATAAGGAGCCCCCGACAATGCAGGCAAGCCTACAGGCCAAGGAAGCTCCTGCACTATGCACTTGCTGGAAAGAATCTCTCTTGTCATTGGCAAGAATCGAATTCCTGACCTCTCTTTCGAGAACTTATGCCCAGAACCAGTTGGGCTATGTCCTGAAACTTTTTTTTTTGGTTAAATATATCTTGTATCTTTGTTTTTCCTGTTCTTTTTCTGCTCAAGCTAGAAGACAACATTACTGTCAAAAGTAGACACATTTTTCATGCTCCTTTTTGAAAGTGTGTCTAGAATGAAGAGTATTATATGATGTACCTTCTCCACCCCTCCTCCCCCTTCCACTTTCCTTTTATAATTCATCTACCTGCCCATTTTGCCCTGCATCTTGCACATAAGATGTTATCATATCTCCTTGCAAGATCATTATGAGCTTCTAAAAGATCATAACAAGTTGCGTTTCCTACAACTTCGCAAAGGAAGATTACTTGTATCTCCATTTGGAACTTAAGATTTACTGGAAATGCAGTGGGGTTCACTGGAAGGTATGTGATGGATACATGTTGTGCCTGCGAATGTTTATATGGATTACAGCATACCATTCAGCATGATGCTCTTAACGGTAACTCAAAGACTTCCATCTTTTCTGTTAGTAGAAGGTGGAGCGAGTTTCTCCGTGTATGCTCTTTGCTGATAGGTCCATTTTTCACTTTGGGTAGATGAAAGATAAAAAAAAAGGGTCAAACAAATCCACATTTTTGAATGTTGGACAGGTTAGAACATTGAAGATATGCTTCTGTGGTGAATGATTTCAGATCAAAAGGTTGTCAGGCTTTCTGGTTCTATGTTTCATATTGACAATCTTTGTTGTCAGTACTTCAGGTCTGGTCTTATCAGTTGTCTTTATTAATGCACTTGATGATTCAGCATCTAATTTGATTTTATGCATCGGTGGCTGTGCATTTTGAAGTTTAGGTATTAGTTTGAATCAAATTAAAGGAAGGAATGTTTGGGCAGAACACATTTTATTGCTTAACGAATACCCCCTTGACACGATCCTTCATGAAGAGAGAAAAAAGAAGAGGTACTTTGAGGAGGATTTATTGTATTGATGCCTTTGGGTTGACATATTTTCATTCCAAGCCTTCATTGGGTAGAGCATTACAGTTTTGGCTACTCATGGGAATCCATGCGTTCCTACCGATTTTTGCAGATAATCATGATGTACTAAAGGAAGCAACAGGGCTTCTGTTTATGAAATGCAAGACATATTGTGGATACTGGTATTTCTGTTTTTGGTTAAAATGTAAAAATTTTCTGTTGACTTGACTTGGTTGTGTTGCTGCCTTTTATGTTCCCTTCGTGTGTCATCCTCAACTTTTTCTTGCTGATAAAATACATTTATTTAGAATAATGTTCCTGAAAAGAAAAAGGAAAGAAAATTCAACGGTCTGGAATGTTTTTTTGGTAGCTTCCAGATTGAACCCTATATGATGTCCTGCTTGAGTGAAGCTTTGAGACCTGATGGCCTTGTCCATTGTGGTGCTGCTTTTCATGATCCTCTTCGTCACATGAATGTTCAACCCTGTGCACTTTAACGGCCCAGTTGATCAACACATTAAGCGTGTAAGCATGGGCTGTGTCTCTGTGCTTTGCCATGCTTGATAGCTAGTATTGGCTGAAGCAGAATTTTCTAGAAAGCCATGCTTAGATTCTCCAATTGGTTAAGCTGGATTATTTTTTTCAAAGGCAGACCATTGTCCTCGTGGGTGGTCAAGGGGTCGGACAGACATGGAGATTTGTAGAGTGAAGTTTGCTTACCCTTGCCAATAGGCAGAGGAGAGTCATTTAGGAAGAGTATTTAGCCGGGCACTTTGGAACATGGATTAGTCCTGATATAACCACATTTAACCTTGATTGTTGTGGTATAAGTGCTCCCGGAGGAGTATTTGCTTGTACCTAATATTGAAGTGCTCACACTTTATTTGCAGAAGTCTATGTTCGACAACAACTTAACGCATGTCTTTTACACGGCAATCAAAGCCTTCTCACCAACTGCCTCGTTAAAGTCATTTCAAGCATAGTTACCCAAGCCCAGGTGCAGGCAACGAGATTAGAGGTTTAACAGCTGTCACTGGGCTAATCTGTGTGTTAGGTCATCAGGCCAACTATTGGGATCTTGATATAATTATTATTTGATAAGTTGACTGCACCGATAAATCAACGGTTGAACCAGTTCATCAATTGGCTTAGACGGGTCAACCAGCTAACTTTAGGCTTTGTTATTAAGAAAAATGGATAAAACCGATGCTTCAGTAGTTAAATCAATATGTCAACTGGTCTAATAGACAGGTTGACCTGTTAAACCGTCTAGTTCAGCAAAACTAGGACCAAAGCGACTTATACCTTGCAATGGTCAGGTCGTTGGTTTAACTCGTTCGCCTGTCATCTGGTTATTATAACTACTAATATAAGAAGGAAATACACTTAGGGAGATAGTCGTATGTTGTCCATGATATTAACTGTTATTATTTCGGAATTTATTCGTCCAGTGTAATACAGTGTGCTCATCCATCCATCATCAACATGGCTGGGCTGGAGCTATGAAGCAGTAAACAGCTCAATTTTGTCTTAAGAATTCCTTGCGTTTGCATTAGAAATGATATACTATGGAAGCAATGATACACTACGGTATAAATTTCTCCATTAAGAAGATTTGAAACACTTTCTTCCTTTCTTTGATGAACAAGTAATAAGACCTCCCATACATCGATTCATACAAATAATAGCTTCACAACCGTATCAAATAAATGGACATTTCCTCTAGCCTAGCGTAAACCCAGGAAGTTTAAATGAAATATCAAAACTGTCAATCTTGTCCGTAGACTAGATTTAGGAAGGCCTAACAATGGAGAGAGAAAATTTCCCATAAACTTTGTGATCCAACACAAACCAAATCACTCACATGTGTCGTCGTCGTCTTCTGGAAGAGGTTGATTGCTAGCTAGCTAGAAGCAGCTCAGCCTCATGTCTGCAAAAGATTGGTGACGAAATCAAACACTCTTCCAGACAAAGAGTAGCAAATAATTTCTGTTCTGGACATAAAATGACAATGGACAAATTGCAATCATGGAAGGTATGTGTGTTCCAGAATTACTCTTCCATAAACTTATATTTCTCTACAACTTCCACATTTATTTTTCACGGTACAAAAATGAAAGAACTTAAAGACTCTGGGATAGAGAGAGCTTACTGTTGCAGCGCCACCATGTCAATCTGCACTTCAGGTGGCGCAAGAGCGGGAGACTCCACAAAGTGCAGGTTAGCATCCCTACGTTATTGAAAAAGAAAATGTCATTCAGGCCATCTCCAACTCGTACCCAAATCCCACCCAAAACACTAGTTTTTGGGTTAAAACTTGCTCCAACCCAATCAAAAACCCCCATTTTGGTGTTTCACTATCACACACATTTTTGGGTGTCACGATCATCACGCAAAAACCACGAGCAACAGGGGGGCAGGAGGGCGGGAAGAGGCAAACCCAAGAGGAAGAAAGAAGTAAAAACGGGATAGGTAAAATTAAAATAATGTAAAAAAATAAATATAAAATAGCAACAATAATAATTAATTAATATAAAATAATATTAATTAAACCAAAGTACGTTACAAACATAGGATGAAATACATTATACACATTACATAAATTTCACAATAAAGAAACTAAATCAACAAGAAGATTATAAAAAACTAATACAACATACATATAAATTAAAGCAACAACAATTCACTTATTTGGAAATCTTCAACTCCATAAAGATTTTTCAATAATCTAGGAGATTATCTCCATCTCCACTAAGATTGTTGAAATAGTTGACAAACTGATTTAAGGGAGGAAGTGGTGGTTGTGGAAATATACCTCTTTTTGCCAATATTCGTGTTTGTTCATATTGAATATAAGCAATGCATTGATTGAGCATTTATGGGAGGAATGTACTAATTCCAAGGGGTCTTGAACTTAATTCCTAGTATTTTATATGTTGTCTGACAATTTCATGTTTTTAATATGTTTGTTTGCGAAATAAAAGCTACATTAAATGCACTTTGTTTTTTGTTACACACTAATTAATAATGTTTATAAAACTTTATTTTAAATGCAAAAATATTACATAACATAAAAATAACATAAACTATTCAAATAAAATTAATAATTATTAAATTATGAAATATAAATAAATTATTAGATTATTCAACAAATTAATTAAAGACTTTGTATAAATGTATTAATAATGGATTAGACATAGAATAGTAGAAGAATCTTTAAAAAATATTCTTATTTGGTGTACAATTTGGTGTTTAAGGTTGGAGCAGAATTCACTTTATCAAACCCAAAAAGTGAAGTTTTGGGTAGAATTTTGGGTTTTGGGTTGGAGATGGGCTCAGAACCTCAATAAAGGGCCAAGTGTAACGGCTCCTGAAAAGCACGAATTACTTTACCTAATACATTAGTATAGTTAGCTAGAGGCTGAATTCGCATTAAAAATAACAAAAAAGAAATAACTACATACCCAGCAAGCTTCCTTGCAAGATACAGAAACGGCCTCTCGAAATTGAAATTGCTCTTTGCTGATATCTCATAGTACTGCAGGTTCTTTTTCCTGTGAAAATAAGCGACCTCCTTTACCTTGACTTGCCGATTCTTCACATCCACCTTGTTCCCACAAAGCACAATGGGGATGTTTTCACAAACCCTGAAATTGACCCCATAAACATTCACTATTAACTCAGATAAATGCACTTCGATTTGAGATTAGTTGTTACACCAACGGCTACTAAATTTCTAAATTAACACGTAATGACTAGTTCGAAAATTTATAGGTGTAACATCAGTTGACACTAAAAAGATTAGATGAAGAACATACCGGCAAACATCACGATGCCAAGTGGGCACATTCTTGTAGGTCAGCCGTGCTGTCACGTCAAACATTATTATAGCACACTGACCATGTACGCTGTATAGAAGGCAACACCATCAACGAAGTTCTCGGACATGATCATAACATCACCAAGATACATGTAAAGGATAACAAGACCAAAATGCAAGTTAGTGTTACGTCCAGGGTCCAGTTTATAGGAGCCAGCCAGCTATGACTACCTTAAAGTACAGCACGTTTGATCTCAATTCCAGAATAAAGAGCAATCAGAAAGTATTGTCAAAGACCTATGCTTTACTCCCTGGCAAGTTCCTTTCCAGAACACGAGACTTAAACCAACTTATGAATGGCCACAACATAAACTCTTGCAAGCATTTGCCAAACTTCAAACAAATATAGATGATAACTATATTTAACAGGTAGAATTGCGTGGCTACCATAGATTATTGTTGGAAATCAATACAGATCATTTACAGCCAATTACGGAGAGAGTAGTATTCAAACGTGAGTAACTGGTCATTTATCCAATCACCCCTCAACAACCATTAAACTTTTATCATTTATACTTGTCGAAAACACTTCCTTTTCACCTTAAAAACCTAAGAAATCATGTATCTTACAGCAACAAACTCAAAACACATGACAGGAAGGCAACTTCAAACTGTAATCAAATACAAGTGTGGTCAAAATCACTTACTAGTATCCATCCCTCAGGCCGCCAAATTTCTCCTGACCAGCAGTATCCCAGCAATAAAACCGAATCTTACCACGACTGGTGAAGAAATCCAAAGGGTGAACTTCCACGCCAATAGTTGCTGTTCATAATTCAACCAGTGATAACTCAGAAACTAGAAAAACAACAAAAATTTACACTTTCAATTTCTTCATTGAAGCATTATAATTCGATAATAAATACTTACGCTCATATTTCTTCTCAAATTCACCAGTAAGATGTCTCTTCACAAACGTAGTCTTGCCTAAACCACAAGTATAGTTTAAAAAGTAAAAAAAAAGTTGAACAGCTAAAATGCATAAGAAATCAACGTTTAAACCGAGAAACTTCATATTAGTCAGACACAAAACCTGTAACAATCATTGTGTTTGAGTATCAGAATTTTCGATTTTTTCATTGATAATTTGTAAACATTACAATGTCCTTCTTATAGTATAGTCTACAATTATACAAGGAATAAAATAATCAATCAATCATCTAACTAAGGAAGGTTCTACAAAATGGTAAATCTCAATTATGTCTGATTCCTATAATTATGCCGTGTAATTATACTGCACGTTTTTTCCTTTTTCTTCAACACTCCCCCTCAAGTTGAACAGTGGGATCTCTGACGTTCAACTTGGACAAGATACTTGTGAAAATTCGCCCATTCACTGCCTTGGAGTATATCCGCGAGTTGGTCTTCTGATCGGACAAACGGTAGGGTCACAATTCCTTTATCCAGCTTTTCTTTGATGAAGTGACGATCAATTTCAATATGCTTCGTTCTGTCATGTTGTACCGGATTCTCGAGATACTTAGATGCCTTGTTATCACATCTCAAGCACGTCGGGTCTTTCATTGGATAGCCGAGTTCTTCCATTAGTTTTCGTAGCACAAAACTTCAGTAATTCCTTTTGCGATTCCTCGAAATTCAGCCTCCGCACTTGACAAAGCCACTACTGTTTGTTTCTTGCTCCGCCAAGTTACCAGATTTCCGCCAACTAGAGTGAGGTACCCAGAAGTGGACCGCCTGTCTATGACATTTCCTGCCCAGTCTGCGTCAGTGTACGCCTCGATATCTAAGTGTCCATGATTCTGAAACAAGATACCATGCCCCGGTGTGCCTTTGAGATACCGTAAGATCCTGAAAACTGCATCAAGATGGTGCTTCTGTGGGCTATGCATAAACTGACTTACTATCCCAACTGCGTATGCAATATCTGGTCGAGTATGTGATAAGTAAATCAGCTTTCCTACCAATCTCTGGTACTGTTCTCGTTCTACCACTGGAGCTCCTTGCATGATTTCCAACTTCTGATTTGGAATCATGGGGGTGTCAACTGGTTTTCCATCAAGAAGTCCTACCTCAGTCAGCAGGTCCAGGATGTACTTTCGTTGAGAGATGTATATGCCTGTTGACGATCTCAACACCTCAATTCCTAGGAAGTACTTCAAGCCTCCAAGGTTTATCTCGAACTGGGTGAACAAATGATTCCTGACGAGAGATTTCATTAGTATCATTTCCGGTAATAATATATCATCAACATAAATAATAAGACATGTAATGTTACTTCCCTGTTTCTTGAAGAATAGGGTGTGATCGGCATTGTTTGCTTATATCCATCCTTTTCATGACAGACGTGAATCGGCCAAACCATGCTCGAGGAGACTGTTTAAGTCCATATAGAGCCTTCTTCAATCGGCATACTTGATCTGGATCGAATTCATCAGTGTACCCCGGTGGTGGTTCCATGTACACTTCTTCTTTTAGATCTCCATGCAAGAAGGCGTTCTTTACATCAAATTGCTGTAAGGGCCAGTTTTTATTAGCAGCTATTGAGAACAACACCCGGATAGTGTCTAGTCGAGCTACTGGAGAAAAAGTCTCGGAGTAATCAAACGTATGTGTGTATACCCTTTGGCCACTAGCCTGGCCTTGTGTCTCTCAATACTTCCGTCTGCCTTGTACTTAATGGTAAACACCCACCTGCACCCAACAGTTTTCTTACCTGCGGTAGCTGACATTTTTCCCAGGTTTGATTCATTTTTAGTGCCTCCATCTCTGTATCCATTGCCTTCTTCCACTGTGGTTGAGTACATGCTTCGTCTACGGTGTTGGGAATTTCCTCATTGCACAACGTCGTAAAGAAGCTATGTGCTGGTAGTGGCCCAATGGGATACTTGGAAGCTTGGGCAATTTGGTAGGAGAGTACCGTTCTGGTGGTATCCCTCTGGTCTTTCTGGGTGGCAACACGCGTCCCTGATTTCCTGGAAAAAGATCAGTACAGTCCATACAGGGGTCTTGGGTAGTGGGAACAGTAGGTGAGTTAGGTATAGCAGGAGGGGATGACAGGATTATCAGTAGACAAATTACTATCAGAATTATCATTATACTCGTCATCATGTATTTGTTCGCTTACCTCTTGTGGGTCATTCAGGGGAGCATTATGAGTGGATACCAAACTGGGGTCGTCTTGATTATGCAGTGTCGCTGAGCAGTCGGCGTCATCTACTTGCCGTGTTGGTCCAGTCAACGGCCAGTGTGACACTGACAGCCAATCGAGAGTCTCATCACCAGTTATCTCCCCTGAGACTGAGATTGGGAGAAGAAAGGTTCTGTTTCAAGAAAAACACAGTTCATGGTGATGTGGATACGACGAGTCTGAGGATTATAGCACCGGTACCCCTTTTGGGTAGAGGCATAACCGACAAAGGCACATTTCTCAGCACAGGGGTCAAACTTGTTTCGTTGGTTTTTTGGTATGTGTATAAAGACAGTGCACCCAAATACTTTGGGTGGTAGGGTTAAGAGGGAAGGAATCGTGGTCTGAGTGGCTAATACCTGTAGTGGGGTTTTATGATGGAGAATGGACGTGGGTAGTCGGTTACTAAGATATGTGGCTGTTGACACTGCCTCCGGCCAAAAAGCACGAGGAACATTCGAATCAAGCATCATAGCTCGTGTCATGTCAAGGAGAGTGCGATTTTTACGTTCAGCTACTATTTTGTTCGGGAGTGCCTGAACAAGAAGTTTGATGTATCATACCATGGTCAGAGAAGAATTGTTTGAGTGCCCCATCGAAATATTCCCCACCATTATCTGATCGTAGAATCTGTATAGACGTGTGGAACTGGGTGGTAATCATTTTATGGAATTCCACAAATTTAGTGACAACATCCGATTTGTTTTTAAGGATGTAAAGCCAAGTCATTCTCGAAAAATCATCAACAAAGATAACAAAATATTTGTAACCCAATGGAGTAGTGGGGAGCAGGGCCCCATACATCAGAATGGACTAAAGAAAACATTTTTTCAACACGAGTATTATTCGATCGATATATGTAGCTCGAGGCTGTTTGGCCCGGAGGCAAGTGTTACAGTGCAAATTATTAATTTGAGAAGTAAAAAGGTCTGGGAAAAGAAATTTAAGATAACCAAATGATGAGTGCCCTAACCGGCGATGCCAGAGCCACACTGGCGAGTAACCGATCCGGTGGCAAGATTAGACCGGCCCTGTTGCTCTACGACATCCACATAATAGAGTCCACCAGATTCAGTACCACGTCCAATGATGCTCCCCGTATGAATGTCCTGCAAAATGCAAAACGAGGGATACATGAGAACGACACAATCTAATTCCTTGGTAATTTGACTTACAGATAATAATTTAGTCGAAAGTGAAGGGACAAACAAACAGTTGGGTAAAGTAATGTTGGGGGTGATGGCAATGGTTCCACCTCCACACACAGGGACAGTCTCACCACTAGCAGTCTCAACATGGGATTTGGCTGGAGTTGAATGGTTGGTGAAATCAGTGGGGTCAAAAGACATAGTGTCAGTGGCCCCACAATCAATGATCCATTTGGAGGGTTTCTGTGGTGAATGATGTAAATTATGGGTGCAGTTGCAGTATTTGATGGAGTGTGAGGGTTATGAGTGGATTTATTGGAAACTGGAGGGTAAGTTATGGAGGTTCAGGAAATGAGTGGACTGGATTACTGTTTGGGACAACTGAGGGGGGTGAAACGGAAGGGGGAAAACCTGCAGGGACTGAACTGTTATTTCCAGGAAACTTGGGGGTTGGGGAGACAATATCCGTATATAAAAGGGGAAGGGGGCTAGGGTTTCCCACTAGCCCCCTTATACCTGCCGCCGTCTGTGCACTGCTGGTGCCTTGCTGGGTTCCTTCCTGCTGCGAAGCCTTTGGCTGGCTCCTGCGATGTCCTGAGACCTCTTCTAGGCTGATTTCCTCTCCTTGAGGAATATTAGCTGCAGTTCCCCCAAATCCTGTGTTGGTAATCTTCTTCCCTCCCACCAATCCAGGTATCCAACGAGTTGGAAACATTGTTCCCGTGTGCCCCTTTTTCTTACAGTGGTTACACACAAGATGACTTTTGTCTTGTTTTCCTTCCCGCAATGATGTGTTTGAGCGGGTTGGATTGTTGTTTTGCCCCTGTCTGTCCGTCTGTTGTGTTCTGCTTCTGTTTTTCCCATTGTGGGGGCTTTGCCGATGAGTCCCTGCCCTACTCCCAGTGAGGAATCTGGTTCTGAGGGAGTCCGTCCTCTAGGACACTATTTCGCATTTCTGCTCTCGAATCTCTGAGAATGCTGCCTCAACTGATGGTAGTGGCTCCCTCTTGACGATTTCCTTCTTTTCTGGTTCAAACTGGTCTCCAATGGCCATTAAAAACTGATAGAGGCGAAAAGTTTGGATCTTTTGATTGTATAGTCGGATATCCTCCGGGCAGTGCATTGGGTTTGGGTCTTTTGTATCTATGGCCACCCATGCATCCTGGAGTCTGTTCCAGCACTCCTCAACGCTGCCATTTCCCTGCCGGATGGTGGTGGCTCGCTTGTATAGATCGAAAATCTGCAATCCGTCCCCTCCCATGCCGTAGTAAGTGCAAGGCCGTCCCAAAGGGCCTTTGCAGTGGGATATCTTGTTATGTTGCTGATCATGGTTGGATCTACATTCTGTAAGATCCATGTAAATACCCTGTTGTCATGTTCCCAGGTAGGATAACACGGGTCATTAGGCATTGGTGGCTGGGGATTTCCAGTCAAGTGGGCAATTTTGCCTTGGCCCAGAATGGCTCTGTATATTACAGTAGACCATAAGGAGTAATTTGTGCTGTTTAGTTTGACTGATATATGGAGGATTTCTGGTGCAGGTACAGAAGATGGTTGTGTGGGGGGAAGGACGAAAGCTATCTCTGAGGATTTGGGCTACCTGTATAGCCAAATCTCCAAATAGTTCCAGAAGTGTTGGATGATTCTGGTGGTTTATTGTGGGTTCTTCAGTTTTTTCGGTTTCTGACATAATTTTTCTGGTCATGCAGGTTTGCACTGGTTATGGTGGGGGAACAGATTTTCAGGCAACACAGTATTCTACTGTGAAGGCTTGTTTGATCAGATGCCGTATGGCTGAGAAGGGTGGTAAGAGGATGATGAAGCTTTTCTGAGCCTATTCCCAGAAAAGCTCAAATCAGTTACAGAGAGGAGGTGTCCTGCCTGATACCATGTTTGAGTATCAGAATTTTCGATTTTTTCATTGATAATTTGTAAACATTACAATGTCCTTCTTATAGTATAGTCTACAATCTATACAAGGAATAAAATACAATCAATCATCTAACTAAGGAAGGTTCTACAAAATGGTAAATCTCAATTATGTCTGACTCCTATAATTATGCCGTGTAATTATACTGCACGTTTTTTCCTTTTTCTTCAACACATTGTTCAAAAGAAGCAAGCAAGAAATCTTATTACAGGAAGAAAATGGGAAAAAAGCGTAAATTAGAGTAATCAAATGAAACATGAATGAATATTATTTTCACCTGTTCCACCATCACCTACAATTACAAGCTTGAAGCTCGGATAATCCACGGTTTGCTGATTCGGCAACGCCTACCATAACAACAAAATCCAACAGATTATAGTGAAATTATTTATAACATATATATAACAATAGAGAAGCAACAATCAAAAAGAACGCAGCGATCGAAAATCCTTACCATACTTGATTGCAGATACTATCCTTGGGAATTGAAAATTGTGGAAATTTCACGCAGAGTGAAACGAGGAGGCAGGAGGGAGGGAGAAATAATTTGTTGAGGGGTTTTGAAAGGAAGGTTCGTATTTATTGTGTAGACATAGCTTATTGTAACACTAGCTTCTCAGCCGTTGGATCAAATTCGAATTAGATCGGCGGTTGGGTCAATTTCGCAAGGGCGGGTATTGTAGGACAAAAAAGTCCATTAAGTGAGAATAAATTTGGGTTAGACAATAGAAATAGATACCCTTTTTTGTCATTTGGGCAGTAATAACAATTTATAAACATATAAATATACACAACGAATTTTGTAAAGAAATATAGGGATGTCTTGAAATGATTTTACTATAAAGTGCTTCCTGAAAAAGTTGTTATTTTTACATATTAAATCTCATATTTATCCCTGAGGAGACATTAGCCTAAACTAAAAGCTTATAGTCTTTGATCAAATACCTTACAAGGATGTCATCTCTATTATATTCATGTCTTTTGATACACGCTCGGAGTCTTTATTAAAAGCAAAATTTCTATATTTTAAAATGAAGATAGTGTTTGTATATCTTTGAAATTCAGAAGAGGGTATTGGACCAGGCAAGCAAAGACAGAGACCCCCCCCCTCCTCACACCTCTTCTCCCTCGTCTTTTTTTTTTCCTTTTTTGAACTTCATGCTAATGAATTTAAAGGAATTCATATCATAAAGTCATTTTTCACAAGGACATATTAAAGATCATATTACTCCCATACTGGGAAAGTTACGGTGCTTCTCGAGATTGATTAACTAACGGTTATTCCCCCGAAAAGAAAGGGGAAAAAAAGCAGTGTACATGATTATTATCCTAATTATTTTATGTTTTTGTATCTTAAAAAGTCTTTACTAATAATTATCCCAAAAGGATTTTAAAACTTGTCTGCCAATATAGTATTCTTCTTCGGGTGCATTTCACTGAAGGGAGGCCTTGAGAAACAGATAAACTTGTTCATTTGTGATCTTAAGGTCACATAGTTGCACCGTGAAAACAGTTTCTTATAAAGAAAGTGTAGGTGTCAGATCGCATAACGATCCGGGTCTTCTAAAGACCCTACGTAATGCGTTATTTAATAAGCAATTAATACTAGTAACAACGAAATATCCTTCACGTGCATTTCACTAATTGTCAATCACATATCAACGAAAATTTCGTTTCCGTTATTTAATAAGCAATTAATACTAGTAACAAATTCCTGTGTAGGATATTAGAACCGGTTGAGATCAGGAGAGACAAAAGGTGAGACAAAATATGAGACCTCTAATCACATGCTGCCACGTGTACAAAAAAAGGAAGAAGTTTAATTTTTTTTAAAAAAAAAGTTACTTACACACGTGTCACCGTGATTAGAGGCCTAATATTTTGATTTACTTTATGTCTTTCATGTTATGAACCCAGAATATTAGAACACTATGCACGAGGAACTAAGATGAAAAAGGAACGATAAGTTTCAATTAGTCTACAATATTTATGAAGCTATTAATAATAATAATTTCTGGAGTAGAATATTATAATTCTGTGAATCAGCATGACAGATACACAAGGACGAAGCAGCACGCGTTGATATTTTCAGTTACTTCGTCGATTTTTGGAGTTAATTGCACCTGATATCCATTTTTTTCCACCAACTTTTAAGTGGCATCCAATGTTTCATGAAACACACTTGCCATCTAGACTTATAGGGTTAATAGACATCTGGCATCCATGCTGACGTCATAAAGACAATTTTCATTTATTTTTTAAAAGTTTATAGAAAAAATAATTCAAAAATAAAAAAAAACCCCACCCCCACCCCCACACCCCCCACCCCACCCCACCCACCCCAACCATGCGACCTCCCTCCCCCTTCTTCCTTCATCTTCATCTTCTTCCTTCATCCCCATCTTCATCCTCCCCTATTAATCTACATCTCCATCTTCATCAAAGGTCCCGAAGGGCATTTTGGAGTTTCCGATCTCATTATTTCAACCAACTTTCCGTCCCGCCAAAACAAAGACACTTCCCCCACCGCGCTCCTCCTTCCTCCACCGTTATTCGCCGTCAGCCTCTTTGCTTCCCCTTCTCAATACTGCATCAATGGCGTCCACCAAACCCTTAACCCTCTTGATCCTTGTCTGGATTTTGATTATTCGTCCAACCAAAGCAGTACCTGACTTCAACCCAATTCTTATCAGCATATCCAATAGCCCCACCTCATCTCCACCCGAACCACCAAAAACTCAGAATACACTTCCGCCTTCGAGTTCTCTTCCTCCTGTTCCGGCGTTTTTCGTTATCGGAGACTCTTCTGTTGACTGCGGAACCAACAATTTTCTTCTTACTTTTGCTCGCGCTGATAGACTTCCTTATGGGCGTGGTTTTGATACTCATCAGCCCACTGGAAGATTCTGCAATGGAAGAATCCCTGTTGATTATCTTGGTTAGTATTGCTTTGATTTTACCTTTTTCTTGAATTTCTTGGGAATGTATTTATAGGAATAAGCCAGGAAATTTCTGGGTTCTGTTTCATTATCCTGTTCTCTGTCAGTTAATCTAGTTATGGAGTCTTAATGTAGCGTTGCTTGATGGATTTATGGAGCAGAAAGATTCTTGAATAAATGATGTTGTTGATCCGCCATTGGAGTTCTTATACAATGGTGGAAGTGATTCGGTTGTGTGTTGCTCCGGCCTTGTGTCGCTTTCATGGTGGTTGGGGATTTGGAAATGGGGGAACTTCTGAGTTTCCAATGGATGGATTTTTCTCGTATGCTTCGGAGTTATCTTTGAAGAAGGAAATTGATTGTCCACAGAAGTTTAATCTTACACCTCCGATGAAGACATTGTTAAAGAGGAATATGGCAATGTTTGCTGCTGGATTCAGAGCGAATGGAGTAATGTAGATTAATAGAGGAGGATGAAGATGGAGATGAAGGAAGAAGATGAAGATGAAGGAAGAAGGGGGGGAGGTCGCATGGTTGGGGTGGGTGGAGGTGGGAGTGGGGGTGTGGCGGGGTGGGGGTGGGGTTTTTTTTATTTTTGAATTATTTTTTCTATAAACTTTTAAAAAATAAATGAAAATTACCTTTATGACGTCAGCATGGATGCCAGGTGTCTATTAACCCTATAAGTCTGGATGGCAAGTGTGTTTCATGAAACATTGGATGCCACTTAAAACTTGATGGAAAATAATGGATACCAGGTGCAATTAACTCTCGATTTTTGTGTTTGTTGTAGAAGCTATTTACAGTGGAAAATACGTGAATAAAAAATCAATTTTTGTATATACTGCAAAGCATTAACTATTTTCAATATGCTGTTTTTATAAATTTTCATTTCGTACTCTTGAGCGCAAATAAAAATTAGATTTCCATACCAACATCGAACGAGGTAATTCGTAAAGTACAATATATATCAAAAAAAAAGGAAATTTAATTATTTGCTGAGTTGTTTGAAATCTACAAGAATTTAAAGATAATTAAGAGAGAAAAGATATCATTCGAAACGCAAACAAAAATTAGAAAGTAAATAAAATTTTGGAATTTTTACTTACATTAATAAAGAGAGAAAGATGAAAATCTGAATAAGCTAGTAAGTGAATAGAACTCTATAATGCAAAAGCTGGTTAAACTATTATATGTAAACGAATAAATTGAAAAGAGCTCTATAAAATCCTATATTCGATCTCTAACTATAGTAACCTAATCCTAAAATTTAAAAAACACAACTAAATTATCAATGTACAATAATATAAAGGCTTACATAAAGAAAATGTAGAAATGAGTCCAGCCGAGCTGAGCTGAGGAAGGCTGACCTAAACAAAAACATGGAAGAAAGTGACCAAGTCAGTCAGTCGAGCTGAACTGAATAAGAAAGCTAAATTGAGAAGGTGATGACGAAATAAGACCGGACTGAACTGAAGAAAACAGACCGGCTGAGCTGAAGAAGAGCTGAAGAGATGTAGAGCAAAACCAAAGTGAAGAAGTGTTGAACTAATTGAAGCACAAGCAAGTCATCAACTCTAAGACAAAGTTGTTTATACTTAGTCTTTGTAAATATTATAACTTATAAGTTTTTTTTGTACATAGCTGAGCATAACAGATAACTAGTCGTTATCTTAGACATTAGAAATCACTGTAAATAAATAATAACCACTGTGCAAGTGGTAGAATAGTTCTGTTAGGTAGAAAAATACCCCTACAAATAAGAAAACACACTATAAATCTTTCATTAAGTTGAATGAATTCTTGAAATTCTTCAATACCCAGATAACGAAAGAAGAAAATGTGAATAAGCTAATAAGGGAATGGAACTCTTCTAAAGGCAACTGCAGCTGTATAAACTATAGATGTAAATGAATAAATTGACAACATTAGAAAGCCTTTATCCGATCCCTTTACTTTAATGTTATCTATAAGCCTAAAATTTAAATAAACACAACTTATGGAAGTACCAATAATCGAAAGGGTTAGACGACGGCAAAACGGAAAAGAGAGTTTGAGCCGTAACATAGCTACCTTTAAACACAAAAAGTGGATAAACCACCCATAACGTCGTTACCTGAACGTATTTAGAATGAGAATTTTGGTAAACTTGTTGAAAAGTAAACTTTACCGGCTACTTACTAAAACATATTTATAGATTACTATTGAGAATATTGTTCCACAACGGATACTTTGAGATAAAATACATGAGTTATATGAGGATGACGTACCACCATCTATTGTCTTAAGTAGATATGTGTATCACCTTATGTAAGCTCAAGTTTCAACATCGGATCACATCACATTTAAAATGTGTACTCACATCTTGCCTTGCCTGGCTCATGGTTGGCCATTTATTGTCTATCCTCGCACAAGTCAAGATGTTCATGCCTGGCTTGTGGTTTGTGATTGAAGGTAGGTTCTAAGGCGCGTGTGTATATCAAACCACGTTGGCACGTGAGGGCGGGAGCTGAGAATATTGTACCACATCGGACACGTTGAAATAAAATACAATTGAAGGCAGGTACTAAGGCGCGTGTGTATGTCAAGCCACGTTGTCATGTGATAGCGGGACACTTTAAGATAAAATATATGAGTTAAGGTACAACCATCTATTGTCTTAAAGTTTTGGTTGGATATAATATATGTCATGTTTTGATTGGATATAATATATGTCTCAACTAACGCAAATTTCAACAATTACGTCCTCTTTCAAACCCTGCCAGCGGAGTAGCGAAGCTTTCGATTCAACCTTAGAAAGTGAATAAAGCTCTAAGCTAAGGAAATGCAGAAACTGGGTAGGTAACAAGTTTGAGGTTTGGGGGAAAAAAGACCCCAAGAATTCAATTACATAAGGATTAAAACGTAAAGTGATACTTAAGGTTGGCCTTCAAGTGAAAATTTCATGTATTTGAAGATAAGGATATGAAGAATTTCATGAGAAAGAAGAGGAGAAGTATGCAACATGGCAAAAAGTTGGATGAAACGCTCGGTTTTGCTTTTAATTCCTTTCCCCCGCTTCTTCCCACACGTAGCAGATTCATGCACAAAGAAACAAAGACTAAACAGCTACCTCATCCCACAGCAAGAAGAAAACCTTCTTCTTCAGAGGGCTATATATATACGTTCTAGGCAGAAACCCCTTCATGCATTCCTATTTCAGAGTTCTCTTTGCTCCTCATAGCTTTCTGAAGAGTTTCATAGCTCTTGCTTGAATTTTCTCTACTTCTCTTTCAAGCTTGATCAGGAATTTGCTTGATCATTCTCTGGTTTTTTCACTACATAAGGTATTTGTTACGTCATTTTTATTTTTAATTTGTGGGTTTCCATGCACTCTTTCTTTCTTTTTTCTTTTAAAAAAAAATTCACTCTTTCAAGAGCGACTGCTTTCTAGCCAGACCTCTAGAAGACAGCTCTATAAAAATTAGCATAACATAGCCATTGAAAGATTTCCAGTTATATTCTTGTTGAGATTCAAGGAAAGCAGCAAGATTCAAAAGCTGATCTCCTTTTAGCACCGACTTTATGTCATTTTAGTCCCATGTTGTGAACTTTTTACTTTTTTTCTTTTGTTTCTTTTAATTCTTTTGTGTGTTAATCTAGTTGTTGATATATTAATAATTAATGAAATCAAACCAACTAACTGGGAATCATTGTATATCTCTTGTAGTCTTCAGAATCATGGATCAACAAGAGAGACCAACAAAGAGGCAGAAGCAGCAAGCAGAGACACCCTTACTGCTACAAGTCCCTCAACCCATTTATGAGAAGGGAAAATGTGTTGAACGTTTGACGTCATATATGTCACTGATGAAACAAAGGCCTAGAGTAAAATTGCTCATAAATATACCATACTTCTAGTTATTTAAATGTTTATTTGTTATTGTACTATACTTGTCTCTCTTAGCTTACTAAATGGCAATGAACTAATGGTTCTTGAGTTGTTTAACCAGGATAACAATATCGAGTTCTGGAAGAATGTTGTTGCTGAATTCTTTGTTCCATGTGCAACAAAGAGATTGTGCAACTCTGCCTTTATTAATGTAACGGGCAAAGATGATGGCTTTAGTCTGCAGGTTGGTCCCTCATGTTGTAAAGATACGTTAAAGTATTTTAAAATGTGTTCCAAACTTATATAGAAACTTATATGATGTTGTTTGAGAGTTTGAAAGATGGTTTGAACACTTTAAACTTGAAAAAAGTCACTTGGATCGATCCATGTGTAGTCTGGATCGAACCAAGTGAAAGCTGAAATAAAGTTGGTGTTCTGTTGGACATAGATCGATGTG
>AP025052.1:3712527-3727737 GCA_036186865.1 Eustoma russellianum
TGCCTTTCTCTGACAATCCAATCTTGACGTTAATGCTTTCTTTTTCTCTTCTAACTGCAGCTTTTTGATGATATTGCTCCAAAGACTGCTGAAAATTTTCGTGCACTTTGTACTGGTGAGTGTCGTATTGCTTGTTCATATCGTATTGTAAAGAGTATGTTTCCTCTTTTCTTTCTGGACTGGAAAAAGTGAGTGTGGATATATTGCCTGATGATGGCTGATTCTTGTAATTTTCCTTCAGATTGTCTGCACGCTATGTATTTTTTTTATACTGCTGCTCTTGAGTAGTTTCATGTATTTTGTTGGTTGTTGCTTTTGAGCATTAGAAGGTTAAAGAAAAGAAAAAAGGAAAAACCATTAGAACGTTAACTTCTCCTCTCTTTTTCTTTGAAAGAAGTGATTGAGGAGCCTTTATCTTGCTACAGTTTACTCTGTGTTCTTCAGTTTTGATTGTGCATGTAGGCTCTTGTGGAAGTCTTAAGTTAAGGCCAAATACTGATTACAAAAAAAGAAAAAGAGTTAAGGCCACATACAATAGACACAAATTGGCGAGCCTGTTTAAACCCTTGCCCGCTAGTTGCTCTCGAGTTCTTTTGGTACCTGTTTATAAGTTCATAGTTTGGAAGGACCAAGTTATGTAGCTCATGTCCCCAGTTGTGTGCTATGTTACAAATAATATCATTGTTTTATGCAAATGTTATTTCTTTTGCATGGTGAAGAAGTGTAAAAGGGAAAAAGTTCAGCTGAATCTTTAATTGGCAGCCTATAGGGGATAAGAAATGGGAAAAGAAATTTGATTCTAAACACAATAAACATTCATTTGGTTGCAATCATTTTGGTTATTGTAGTTTAAAGCTAGAAAAAGTCAAATTTTGTTCTTATATCAACTTGAGCAGTACATATGTGTGGTGTAGCACTTTAACTGAGCATGCTTAAACATTGGTACTTTTGAAGGTCGTGTCTGTTTACTGTCTTTTTTGAGCTGGTCACATCCATTTACATTACTTCTGTTTCTCTGTCTTAGAAGTTTGGGTCCATAGGTCGCTGTTTTATTCTTTTGTGCCTCTTCTAAGTGGGTTATAGATGCATATGAAATCAGTTTTAATATGGATACTACTTGCCAGGGGAGAAAGGTGAGAGTGCAAAAACTGGAAGACCCCTTCACTACAGAGGGACTTTCTTCCACAGGATTGTCAAAGGATCCATGGCCAAGGTGTGTCTTCTCGTTGGTGTTTCTTTTTTTGTTTCGTTAACCTCTGTACTTGGCATCCAATCTCTGTTAGACATCTGGTTCGGGGGTTTATAAGTTGTCTGTCTTTCAGCCCAATGTATTTATGCTGTAGGATGTAGAGCTGATGGGAACCCCTGCTTGTTTGTGGTCTAGTTTGAAAGTTGTATGTAATTCATTCATGAATTTTCTTAGCATCTGTATGTCAGAGTTGTCTTAGCATGGGTTCCTCAGGTACTTTTTTTCTGGGTTCCCTTCATTTCTCAGTTGTTCATGGCATCTACCTCATCTACCCTTTATGTTCTTTGTCTACCTGGCGTGGGGCTTTGGAATCTCTTGCTTTGGAGTTTGTTGTCTCCACCATTGAAATCACGCTGGGTTTTCTGCACACTTGGTACCTATGTTCAGCCTTGCTACACTTGCATTTCTACACCTCTTCTTCACTTCTCCTCTTAACTGCTATCCTTCATTTTGGCATTACTGCTTCTAAGGCAAAGTCTCAACCTCATCTACTTAAGACACAACGTTGACAAGGCTAGTTGCTGCTCATTTTGGTTCTATGTTCACTTGGATTATGCAAAGGAACATTCGAGCTTACCTCCTTTTTGCTGTCCCACTTTTTGGCCTAGTGGCACTTCCCTACAATGATTATAGGGTATTTGGATTTTTTTTGTAAGTGGTATTTTGGATTTTTGAGTGTTTCTTATTGTAGTTATTTGGGTTGGCATTGTAAAGGAAACTTGCCCTTTTTGTATTTTGAGCTTGCTTAGCTCACTGCTAGCCTGCTAGCACCAACTACGGTGCTTAACTTCATGTAAATTTGTCTTTTAGGCCTTCATATATGAAGATTTTAACTTGCAAAAAAAAAAAGAGCTGATTTGGAAGCTTTCAAAATTTGTCTTTTATCTGACTATTAGTGTTCATTTTGCAGGCTGGAGATCTGCTTAGGCGTGATGGTACGTACTGACTGTTTTTATGAATTCGAGGTTTTCTTTCCCCCCTTGTTTGTCTGTTCACTGCCTTGGCTCAGCTGTGAGAAGCTGCTGCCATGTGATCATATGTCATGGCTTGGGGTTGTGGAAACTACATCTTGTAGAGGTGTAAGGTGAGGTTGCACATAACAGGCATGACGGACTGACGGTTCCTTGTATGTGTACGCACGGGTAGTTTCCTTTTTGGGGAGAAATGGAAAAGAAATTTTTTAGGGGTGGGGTTGGATTGGGTTGGGGGTGTGTGGCAGTTGGATAATATTAATTGAGCTAGTAAGGTCATAGAATATATATATATTTTTAATATGCAGTTTTTTTCTTGGTAGATGTTAGCTATTTATGACCTGGTTTTGATGGCTAAATCAAAAAGGCGGTTTGTAAGATGTGGTGTGAAAATTTCTTTTTCTTGAAAATACTATTTTGAACAGCGCAAAAAACTGTTATATCAACTTGGTTAAAAGTGGAGTATGTTAAGTGAATACGAGTTTCTTGTTCAACATTAGCCTTTCAGTCCTTTTCAAGGTGAAAGACATTGAAACCATGGGGAATTTCTCAACTGATTTGAGCAAAGTAAGGGATAAATGTTAAGCATGTTATTTGCATCGTGCCTATAGAAAGTTTGACGTGTGGATGCTGTCATTGATGACTTCAACTGTGTTGAGGATCTGGCATTGATTGCTCAGCTTGCTGTAACAGAAAAATGTTCTTTATCTGCTTTGCGTTTGGCTTATAAGTTTTTTTCACCACAAATAATTTTGAAAGCGTTTTAGTACTTTATGGTTGATTCAAATGGAAGGCTTACAACTTATCGAGATTTGATCAAAATAGCACATCTGCTCTGATTTTTTCTGCTGACAGCTAGTTTTAGTTGTAAAAACATTGGATTGCTACTTATGGCCGCCCTACTTGCATACTTTTGGAATGTTTTTATATATTTCCTTTGTCACAGGATCATGATATACGTTTTTCTCTTCCACAGGCGATTTTGGAGAAAGCATCTATGGTGAAGCTTTTCCAGGTGAGCGGCACATTCTAATGTTTCTTGTTTACATGTGTTGTAGTTTATATAAAGTGTACTACAATTGCCTATTCTTGGAGAAATGCATTCTGTACCCTACTTCTGGAGCACTTTTTTTTTTTTTTTTACTTCTTTAGCCTCAAATTGTTTGTGTTGAAAGCGAATGGGTTTCCTTTTGCGTTGCCTATGAAGGTGGGGCCTGTCTTTGATGTTATTGTGGCTGCATGGAGCTTCAATCGAATGATATTGGACAATTTTTCTCTCTTTCAATGGTAGGGAATACGGATGCTATGGCTTCCCCTATATTTTACCTTTTTTTGGTCCAGGCAAGATGTGTCAGTTGTGTTAAGAAAATGAAAGATTAACACACATTTGCACTTTTTTGTTACAGTTTTGATTGCATGGTCTTTTAACAACCTGATTGAGAAGGTATAGTATCAAGTATTAGCGTGTAGGAGGATCTATTACCTGATGAGATGATCAGGTGGAAGATTGAGGTTGAGTGAAAGTTTGGCCTGCGGTTCTTGCTCTTAGTTCCATATAGTTTGGTGATGTAATGGCTGAGCTGATGTTGTTGAGTGAGTCTTTAGAATTTCCGCACGCCGTATGTCAGGTAGTTAGTATTCGTATAGTTTTGAATTTGATGGCCTGAACTGAGTTTTCGAGTTAATCTTTAGGTTTTTCTGCAACATTTTTAATGCCCTACTCGGTGTCAAGTGTCTTTTGGATGTTAGTAGCTGACGGGTGAAAAGTTATTTTTATCGGTATGGTATTAACCGAGCTTGGATGCTCTAAAACAAATGAGTTTGTTTTACTTTTACGTCATAGTTTGTTTGCTAATACGTAGATGACCAATTTATTCGAAACCATAACCAATTTATTCGAAACCATAACCAATTTACTCTGTTTTCAAGCTGTTGTTAGATCCAATCACCATGTGAAATCAGGCTATGGTTAGTGCTTAAAGCCACTATGGCTATCATTTCTGCTGTATATCTTCCATTGTTTTGGTAATATGTATCATATTTGAGTTCCATTTTCACAATTATCTCTGCAGATCTAATGTCAAACCACTCACAGGTAATGCAGCAAATATCCGCAACCCAAGCTGTAGGATTACTAATTGCATTGAAGTTTTATTTTCTTACCAATCCATTATACTTTCTAGGCAAAGTCCAGTACTTACATTAGATGCACAAAACTTGTCAGAGTTTTGGAGTTCATTTTATGAGCTGGCTTCTTCAAATTGTTATTTCTTTCTGAATTTGTGAGTCAGCTTGCTCATGTGTAGTTCTACCAAGTTGCGGGATCTTAATTTTCCATTTCACGGAGTTGACTTTCTTTAAATTATAGATACCACGTTTTGAATTCTGACCGTTGCATTCTTTCCCAAATCATGATGATTTACTAGGATTTTTGTTTTTAATGATGTACCTCCTAGAGAAAATAGAGAAAACTGTTTCTGGTTTCTGAGGGTGCTTATGTGTTCAGGAAAAGTAATGAAGTATCTGGTCTTAGTTAGGGAATAAATAGGCGAAATTCTTTTAAATTGAAGGTCTTTGAGATACTCCTAAAAAGTACTTTTTGGGGCACAGGAATTCAGATGTTCAAACAAAGATAAAAACCGGAGTAATACCTGAACTTTTGTTCAGTTGTCTTTTGAGCTAATTTAGTGTGGTTAGTTTGGTGTGTAAACAGTGACAAAGAGTAACTGGAATTGTAAAACATTTGCAGACGAGTCTCCAAAGATGAAACATGATTGCCCTGGTCTTCTGTCGATGGCAATTGCTGATCGTAATGAGCGTGGATCCCAATTCATCATTACATTTAAAGCTGATCATCATCTTGACAGGTTTGCCTCTCTGTAATGCTCTACTATATCTTCTGAAGTCTGTTTTAAGCTGAATAACTTGAGTTAGAGAACATTTTGAACATTTTTTCCCTTTTGTTTGTGGATGGGCATGTTCGATGTAAAGGGGATTGTACATAAAGTTCTGGTGCTATTGAAGTTTTTCTTCTCAGAATTCTTTTCTTCACTGGACCTTTACACTGTTTTTTATTCAATTGCGACAGTGCCATTGGTACTTCAAATTTATGTTTGCACTCAATTATTCTTTCAAAAATTTTGTACGTATATACTTATGACAGAATGTGGGCCCATATGTAGTGTTGATCTACACCCTACAAGATAGTGGTTTATCTGTTGTTTTTCTCGTTTCTTTTCAGTTTTCCTGAGTGTTATGCTTGGTTTAAGTATTCACTAATTAACTTCTGCCTTCTGCTCAAATAGGAAATGCATCGTCTTTGGGAAACTTATTTATGGTCAAGAAGTTCTGAAGAAGATAGAAAACGTGGGTGATGAAGACGGTACACCTTCTGTAACTGTGAAGATAATTTATTGTGGCGAACTACGAGGTGAGGTTCATTGCTCTATTCATAACCTTCTTTTGCTTACCATGTTGTTGCCTGATGCTTTTCGAATCGCATCTTAATTCTGTCCATAAATGTTGTCTGGTTTTCACCTTCATGCCTTTATAGGTTCAGAGAGAAAGAAAGTGCTTAAACTGAAGCGGGGAAAGGATTCTTCTACTGACCTGAAAGGGAAGCACAAGAAGTCTTTGAAAGAAAGAAGAAAGAAAAGAAGGAAGTATTACACATCTGAATCTGATAGTTCCTCAGACTATGATACAGATTCTTCTGTTTCCGATAGCGAGTCTGAATCAAATGAATCTTCATCAAGTGACCTTAGCACTTCGAGTGATGATAGACGTAGGAAGAGAAAGAGATCAAAGAGAGACAAGCATAGGCGTGGAAAAAGGGACAGAAGGCGCACGAAAAAACACAAGAAGCGTGACAAAAAATCAAAGCGCAAATCAAAAAGGTTACACCATTTTGTGTTCTTTAGCTGTGTGAAACCTTCGATTGATCTCATTTGTAAGCCTAAAATTCTTTTCTTTCTCTTGTAGGACATCTGATAGTCTATCTGAAAGTGGGAGCGGAAGTAAAAGCGACCATAACGAGGATGATGGTACGGCTCATGGGTTGGATAGTAAACCTAAAAATCATGGTGAGATGATTTTGCATTTGTCTTTCAATCATAAATATATGGCAGGTTGCACCCATGTCCCTTATTGAAGTTTCTTTGGCCTCTATTGTCTCTTCACAAATTTCTTTTTTTAAAAATCTATGCTTGTTATTACAAAAAAAAACTTAATGCCCGTTCTTATTACTTTGCTTTTAGCTTTTTGTTTTAAGCTATTAGGCAGTGCTCATCCTCATTTTTCTTGTTCGTTAGTCTAAATTCAGTATTTCAATGACTTCGAGTAGAGGTATGTAATTTTGAACAATTATCCGATGCTCTAAGAAATTTTTCCTTTATCGAAAGTGATTACCTCAGAGTTAGGTTAGAGCATTACAAGCTGCTTGCGGAACAATAAAGTATTCGTCTTTCAAACAACCCTTAATACAGTAATGAGATATGGTAAACATCCTACCGAACTCAATTTCAAGAATTTGGGTTAGCTGAGACCCAAATTTATTTGAAGGATAGGTTTTACAGGTTGAAGATCTGCGCATTACATGTAAAATGAAAACTAAATTCCCAAAAGGGAGGAGTTTCTAGTTATCTTGGTTTATGGTTTCAATGAAAAAAAGCTATAGAAGGGCATTATGGTGAGACTTCAGATATCAGAATAATGTGTATGGTACTCTACCATGGATCATCATGGGAGATTTTAATAACATAATAAATGCCCAGGGGGAATCAGAGAGGAAAAATGTGGACAAGAATGCTATAGCTTAGTTCACATATCAGATTCAAGAAATGGACATCTTCAGTGTTCATTCAAGGGGCTTCAAGTTCACTTGGTCAAACAAAAAAGACGCAGACCTGAGAGTTAAACATTAGAATTGATCACACGTTCTATAAAGAGGAATGGAAAATAATATTTTTTCCCACTTCCAATAAGATTATGAGGTGCACTCCATCTCAGATCAATCTCCTGGTGTGCCTTATATTAACATTGGGAAAGGCTTTGGCCCAAAGCTTTTGTTGTTCATGAAAGGCTGAATGAGACTCCCGAAGTTCAAGGAGTTGATTAAGAAGAGCCGGACAAAACCTGAAGGTGACCCTCAAGTAAGTCTAATAAAGAAACTTACAAGGCTAAAGGACCCTCTTAAGAACCTAAACAAGGAACGCTTCGGAAACATCACAGATAGTGCAGCCAAAGCACACCAGACTTAGAGAAAATAGAGGAGCAGTAAACAACAGACATTTGTAACTCCGCTCTACAAGAACAGGAAAAGAACCTGGTGCAACTTTACACAAGTATCTAGTTGCTGTTTGAAGCACTTATGTTTTGGTTTTATGGTGCTACATGTACACTTGTTTTGGTTGGAGTTTGGAGACTTTTGGCATCAAGTATGATAGGCTTTGTGGAGTTTTTTTTGCTAAGTAAAGTTTTCATCGATAAGGACCATGAAAGGTCAATTTATATTAGGTTCACACTGAATGAGTGTGTTAGAAAGCTAGCTAGTATCCTAGCATTGCTCAAAATACAAAAACGCAAGTCTGTTAAATTGCGAGTTCAAACATAATATCGATGAACTTTGTCATGCTTAACACTAAGAACCATGTACTAATGCATAAACAAAGAAAAAGTATATAGTTGCTTGTTCCAAATTTCCCCGGAGATGCTCAAGAGAGCTTTTGCGACCATGTCAATTGTGAATAGGAGTTGGGGCTGCAATCTGTGGCTGCAATGTCCCTGGAAGGGACTTCTGGCTCTGCTCTGATTTTAAAAATTTAATGGTGGTATTGGTAAGGTCTCTTGATATTGGAATGACTAGGTTTGCCTTGCTATATGATGTGCACTTGTTGTGGTTAGAGATTGGAGACTTTTGGCATCAAACATGGAAGGCTCTGTGGAGTTTGTACTGTCTGGTGTTTAAGTCTACAATCTTTAGCTACACTGCATTGTTAGGGCCTTTTGGCTCTCTGCTCTGATTTGAAAGTCTTGATGGGGTAATGGTAAGTCTTTTAGTGTTGGAATGACTAAGTTTGACCACCTTCTTATGTCCCTGTCTTTAGTGGTTGGTGGTTGGATGATTGGAATTGCTATGTATTGTCCACCTTTAATGCTCCTTTGGATGTGTTGCTGTTGGTCTTCCCCTGATGCTGCATGTGCTACCTTCACCTTTCTTCAACGTCTTCTTCATTGCTCCACTCTGCTGTCAGTTGAATTCTGATTCTGATGTCTATATATTTTTGTTTCTTGTATTTAGGCTATTGGAGAAATGGGTCCTTTCTGTATTTTGTATTTGGGGCTTAATGTTATTCAACAAAGACCATTCTGGCTCCTTTATTTTATTAGTTCCTTGATGGTCCTAGTGACAAAAGCATGTATAGGCTCTGGAGCTTTTTTGCATTTTGGAGTTGGCAAGGTTTTATAGTTTACTTATTGTTATTTGGATTTGGAATTGTAAGGAACCTTTGCATTTTTGTATTTTGAGCAAGTCTATATCACTGGCTAGCATGCGAACGCTTACTTATGATGTTAATCTTTGTAAATTTGCCTCATAAACCCATCTCTGAAATTTCTATTTACATAAAAAGTTAACTTTCTTCAAAGAAAAAGCAAGAATTAGATAGATGAAGGAATGAGACATAAATGCCCAATTCTTTCATAGATTTTTACAATCCCACAGGTCAAGGAACAAAATACTTAGGCTACCAAATGATTGAAACATGATGGTTGAAGGCTATGAAAAAGTAAAGAGTATGGTTGTTTGCTTCTTTGAAAAGCTGTTTTCAGAATTCCAAAAGGAAGATTTCTTTCCTTTTATGGAGTGGAATGGAAGAAGCCTACATGTGTAGCAAAGTAACAACTGGAGTCTCCAATCACTATGAAGAAAATCAAGGACACATTTTTTTATGAAGGAAGATAGTTTCTTTGGCCCAGATGGTTACACTGTGGAATTCTTCCACGATATCTGGGAGCTGATTGGTGAAGAGTTCACTGATGTCATACACTTCTTCTTTACAAATGTTTTATGTACTATGCATTGAATACTACTACTATCTTATTGATCTCAAAGGTAGATAGCCCAATTACAATGAAGGATTTCAGCCTATTTTTTGTTGCACTGTCACATGCAAGGTTATCTCAAAGGTCCTAACAACAAGACTGAAGCCTTTGTTGCCAATTAGTGGATTAAAATCAGCTTGCTTTTGTCCAAGGGAGAAATATTCAAGACAACATAGTTCTCATGCATGTAATGTTGAAGAGTTATTAAGAAAATTAGAGGACCAGACATGAAGGCTTTTGATGGAGTCAACTGGAACTATCTAATAGAGATTTTAATAATGATGAATTTCCCTCACAACTTTAAGAAATGGATCAAACTCTGTATATCTACTGCTTCCTTCTCCATTAACCTGAATCAAAATCGCTCTTTGATTGGGAACTCCATATCTTATAGAGGACTTAAGCAAGGTGCCCCCCATCTCGTCAATTCATCCTTGTGATGCCAAATGTTGAAATCCGAAAGTCAACTTTCCTCTTTCAAATACCATGACAAGTGTGAACAATTGAAGCTCACCTTCTCTAGCCTTTGCAGTTTATCTGTTTATCTTGTCAAAAGCAAGTGTCTAGCCATCAAGATCATCAGAGATCTTTTTAGAATTTCAAGGATGTCCTTTTGTCTAACCTTCAAAAATATGAAATATTTGTCTTATCATCTACACCCAAAAGGAAAAAGAAAATCTCGGAGATTATGGACAATGCTTTTGGGGGTAGTACCTATTAGATACTTAGGGGTTTCAGTGCACCTCTATTTGACAAACTGAACAAGAGGGTTGAAAGTTGGTATGTCAAGAATTTTTCTTATGGGGCAAGGTACAACGAATGGAATCAAATTTGATTGCAATCTATAAGTATTAGACTGCTTCCTATTTCCTGTCTAGGAAAGTGATAAGAGGAATTGAAAGAATCCTCAAGTATGAGGAGGTTCAAAAAGCCAAGGTAAAATGTAGTTTCATTTGTCCGCCTAAGGAAAGTGAAGGATTAGGATCAACTGATCTATCCTTAGCCAACTTTGCCTACCTAATTTTATATAGAACATTTGCCAAAACAAAGATAGTTTGTGGGTTAAATGGGTTCACACAATGATACCCGAAGGTAGGTCAATATGGAAAGTAACAACTAAGCCAACAAACTCCCGGATGTGGAAAAAGCTTATCTGGGCGAGAGACCAATTCACGCGACAGTTCAAAAGGACAACTGGAAATGAGACTACTATATATTTTTGCAAGGACTTTTAGCACCCTTGGGTATATTTAGTAATATGGTTCCAAAATTGAAAGGGAAGCTTCAAGTGAGGACAAATGCCATAGTCTTTCAAGTCCTGGAAATTAATCAATGGAGACTCCCATTTGGGAGAGGGTAAGATGAGCATGTCATCAAATTCTACCAAGAATACAGAACTATCAAACAAAGCAATGGTCCTGATGTGTGGAAATGTATCCCAGATAAGAACTTCTAAATTGCAAGTGTAGCATCAGGTTTTCAAATGATGGATCCAATGGTAAATTGGTACAAAATTGTATGGTATAGGAATCATCTCCGTAGATTTGCAATCATTGTTTGGTCGGCATGCTGGAAGAGGATGTCCGCACAAGATAAGACTAATCAACATTTGTTTTCTTTGTAACAAGAATCTGAGACATATGACTAGTTATTCTTCCGGTGCCCTTATTCTTCTATTGTCTGGAGGTCCATTTTGAAGCAATTGAAGTGCAAAGCTAATACAAACATCTTGCAAAACATCCTGGATTGGTTAAATGATGACTCCAAGAGAAACTGGTTTTCAATCTTCCATAAGGATATATTATATTTTGGGCTATCTGCTGCTACATATGAGATTTAGAGAGGATGCTATCAAAAAGATATCATCACAAACTTGGCAAGGACAATCACAACACCATCAAGGAGATTCTTCAAAACATCATATATAATGTATCTTCTTGGAGAGGCATCAAAAGAAAGAAGAAGAATTGAGATTTGGCCATTAACCTTGGTCTGTCTATGAAATTTTTTGATAAATGAGACTAACTCTTGCTTACGGCAGGGTTTACTGAAAACAACTGACTACTACCTTTGTTTGTACTTAACTGGCGATTTATATTTTGTATTTCACAGGGCTTTAGAGGTTCCCTACCTCTCTTTTTGTATATGGCTGTGGTATTAGAATATGGTATTTTGTCTCCCACATGGCTATATTTTGTATATTACTATGGCGCATAGGGTATATTTTGTCTTTGGAAATTGACCATGGACGAAGTCGCTTGTAACTTGGCTCTCTAATGTAAGCCCTTTCTTTCCAGTAGTGTAGGTAGCAGTGAGCTAGAATTCCCTAGTCTTTGTGTATTTTGAACAAGTTTATGTTGCTAGCCACAGATTGGCTTCCACCATGTCAATTTTGAAAATCTATAACATTTTAATTCACAAAGAAAAAACAGAGATCCTATTGTATATATAGGTGGTGAGAATTACAAGGGTAGTTCACGATCCACCTTGGAATGTCTGTCCTGAATAAACAGAGACTCTGTATATCTTTGTTCTTCTTCTGTCGGTGCAAAATCAGTGCACGGTTATCTATAAGACATATGGTCCATCGCACAGGTCACTGCTATTCCTGGATTTGTTTCGGTCTTTCTTACTGCTTTCCATGAATTTACATATACCTGATGTCTTTAAGGATCTCCTGTATCTTGGCTCTCTTTCCTTTGCATATGTGTGTGTGTTTTATATTTTTGCACGCACAATTGCTGCCTATGCAAGTGCATGCGGATTTTCTTAACTGGTAGCATGAAATGTTTATAATCTTCTTGTGCTGTTGTGTTAAATCTGTCACAGAAAAAAAATAGACCAACTGTGGAGGGTGACGCTGTTTCTATTCGTGGAAAAGAGCCGCACATGACTGATATGTTTGACACAGAAGAGGGTGAATTTCCCAAAGAAAATGGGGAACCCCAAATTAATGGCATGAGAGGGGATGGTAGGTCTGAGAAGAGTGTGGACAGACAACCTGATGTCATGGACGACCACCCTGATAAATCTAGGTTCAATCATTTACTATTGCAAATCTTTCAATATTATTCGTGCTTAACAAATTCTCTCAGGTCTGGCTATTTATGAGAGTTTGATGAGCAGGAGCCGAAGCCTTAGCCCCCAGAGAGCGATGATGAAGAGCATGAGTATTAGTCCAAAGAGGAGTTCAAGTAGAAGCAGGAGTATGAGCTCACAGAGGAGCTTTAGCAGGAGTCCTAGAGTTGGTAGGAACTCTCAACGTGTGGCAGAAAGGAACAGAAATGCCAGCCCTGTTAGAAGCACTAGCAGCCGGAGTCCATCTAGAAGTGCCAGCCTTAGTCCAGTAAGGGGGGAAAGGGTAAGAAGTGTCAGCGCAAGCCCGCCTGTTGGAGAACGGTCTAAGAAGGGTGCCACTAAAAGTCCCTCCGTGTCACCTCAGATAAGACAATCTTCCAGAAGCCCACCAAGGACCTCATCTAGAAGGTCATCCCGAAAATCTGCAAGCAGAAGCCCAGTGAGACCTCGTAAACGCACAAGTGGAAGCCCTATCAGATCTCGGAGGAGTTTGAGTCGAAGTCCAGTTAGATCATCTAGGAGGAGTGTGAGCAGAAGTCCGGTAAGATCTTCTCGAAGGAGTGTGAGCAGAAGTCCTGTTAGATCGCCTCGGAGGAGTGTGAGCAGAAGTCCAGTTAGATCCTCTCGCAGGAGTGTGAGCAGAAGCCCCATCAGGGCTCCTTTGAGAAAAAGCCCTAGCCGTAGTCCTGTTAGGGCTCCTAGCAGGAGTACTCGCCGAAGCAATTCAAGGAGCCCCAGAGTTGCAAATCGACGACCTAGATCGCCTGTTTCAGATCGAGGTGGAAGCTTGTCTAGAAGTCCCTCAGTGGAGGGATCACCCAAGCGAATCCGAAGGGGGAGGGGCTTTAGTGAAAGATTCTCCTATGTCCGAAGATTCCGTAGCCGTACCCCTGATAGGTCACCTGTGAGATCATATCGGTATAATGGTCGTAGTGATCGTGACAGGTAACTGGACAACACTTTTGCGGAATCTGTTTTTGAATTATCATCTTCAGTTACTTCAGTTACTAGCATCTGGATTTTGAAACTTGATAGATATTCAAGCTACAGAAGATCCCCAAGGCGTTACAGGAGTCCCATAAGAGAGAGATCTCCTCCAAGGTATTTTATAAATTATGTTAAAAATCTGTGAAATGACATGATTAATTAAAATTCGTTTCCCCATCTTCAGCGTATATATACACCCCTTTTTTTTATGTCCTTCCCATGTGTTCCTTGGTTTTGAGTTGAATGTAGATGCTTCGATTCTCCTGCTCTATCCTAACTCTGCATGATCGGCCTGAGATTGATTGTGGGCAAAATAAGATCACGATTCTCCATAAGGTCAGGAAAATTGTTCGAGGACACTCGTAGTCTCTCACATGATATTGTAAGAAGCTGTCATAGCATCCCTTTTGAAAACCTGAAGGTATACTGTGGCCTTCCAGTACTGCTGTCGATAATAACCTCCTAAAATAATGATCCGTGTGCAACATTTTGTTGAAATTATCATTATCATGAATGAGGTTTGGGCTGTGGTTTGACTCTTTAACTTTAATACTTCTGTCGCTGCATGAAAAGTCGCCTTCATCCCCCCCCCCCCTCTCCTTTTTCCTGACCTTGTGTTTTTAACTTTTACCTGGATTGAAAAGTTTTGGGTTTTGGGGGGGGGGGGGGGGTGTTGTATACCTGTTTGGTTGAAAATTGAAATGATGTTGCAGATACAGAAGCAGGAGAAGTAGGACCCGCAGTCGCAGTGTATCACGCAGTCCAATACGCTACCGACGTCGTTACAGTCGAAGCCCCATCCGCGTCCGGTCTCCTGTCGATAGATACCGTGCATCATCACCACGTCCTGAGAGGCGGGTGTCACCTTCAAGGAGCAGAAGTCCATCAGCATCACGCTCTTCTCCGGGTTCGGTATCTCCTAAGCCGATCAGGAAGGAGAAATCAAGATCCAAGTCTATGTCGAGGTCTAGATCTAGATCAACTTCTGGGAGCCCACCTCGGAGGGCTGGCTTGGTCTCCTATGGTGATGGTTCTCCTGATTCAGCACGGGAATAAATGCGGTCAATTCTAATGGTCCTGGTGTAAACTAAAGTCAGTTCTCTACCTTAACTATAAGATGGTTGAAGAAAGATGAAGTGAGAAATTACTTGCTGCGGGTTTAGTCTATCCTTGAATGCTGTTATTGCTTCAACTTTAGTTTCAATAGTCTCAGACGTAGTTCTGTCAGTTTTCTATGCGTCGTCATGAATTGGAATAACATGGATTTAGGTCGATTTACTGCTCTCTTTCAGGTCGGGTTTGCTTTAGAACATCTGTCATGTCAGGGTATCGTTATATTTGTCGGATTGTTGAATATTATGGTTACTTATTGTGTCATTATATTGAACTTGATGATTTGATGGCTTGGACAAAAAAGGATCGTTATTATAAAGTTGTGCCTGTAACTGAGTGATGAGCGCCATAAGATGGAACTGTTACTTGCTAATTGCCTTGGAGGGAGCCTTGTTTGGAATTGGAAAGATTTGTGAGACTCATCTTCAAGGCTGTAGAGACTAATAAAGGATGTCACTTTTGCCTATTGGGTACAGCATAACATGTGGCACAGAAGCGGGAAGGGGATGAACGCTTACGTAGTGGATGTTTTTTTTTGGAATATGAAACTGCTGTTGCTGCCTGCTTTGATTAATTACGTTGTTCAATTTTTGTAGGTTGGTTTCCATTTTGTGAGTTTAGAGTCGGGTCTATAGGTGTAACAAGGGCCGAAGAGCTTGATGAGGAAAAACAAGTGTTTTCTCATTACTTCTCAATACACTTTACAAGTAA
>AP025052.1:3727747-3779748 GCA_036186865.1 Eustoma russellianum
ATCAATCTTTTCTCGAATGAAATGACGGTCCACTTCAACATGTTTGGTGCGATCATGATGAACTGGATTATGTGCAATATTTACTGCTGCTTTGTTGTCACAGTACAGTCTAGTCGGTCCTGTAGAATCAATACGTAACTCGTCCAACAATCTTTTTAGCCATAATCCTTCACACATACCTTGTGCGAGTGCTCGAAACTCTGCTTCTGCACTGCTTCGTGCTACCACATTCTGTTTCTTACTACGCCACGTGACTAGATTACCCCATACATAGGTACAATACCCTGAAGTAGATCTGCGGTCAACCAATGATCCTGCCCAATCTGCATCGGTATACACCTCTATATGCCGAGCCCCTTGCTTGCCGAAAAACAGTCCCTTTCCCGGCGTCCGTTTTAGGTACCGTAGAATTCGAAGTACCGCTTCGAGATGCTTGTGTTTGGGAGAGTGCATGAATTGACTAACCATACTAACTGCAAATGCAATATCAGGGCGAGTGTGCGATAGATAAATAAGCTTACCAACAAGTCGCTGATATTGCTCCCGGTCTATTTCCTCGCCCCCATTAAGATCGAGTTTTGCGTTTGGTTCCGTAGGAGTCTCTGCCGGTCGACAACCTAGCATCCCCGTTTCCTGTAACAAATCCAGTATGTACTTCCTTTGTGAAATAAAAATACCTGACACACTGCGCGCTACTTCCATCCCAAGGAAGTATTTCAATGGTCCCAAGTCTTTCATCTCAAATCTACTGCTTAGGTACTCCTTTAGCAGCGCAATCTCCTTGTGAGCGTCCCCTGTAAGAATGATATCATCAACATAAACTATCAAAATAGCACGAGTTCCCTCCGGCGTATGTTTGTGAAATATAGTGTGATCCGCCTGTGATTGTTTAAACCCTTGTGTCTTAACTGCTTGAGTAAATTTTCCAAACCACTCACGAGGTGACTGTTTTAGTCCATATAATGATTTGTGCAGTTTACAAACTAAATTCTTTTTTCTGTTATAGCCGGGTGGTAAGTCCATGTATACCTCCTCATGTAAGTCCCCATTTAAGAAGGCATTTTTTACATCTAATTGTTGAAGTGGCCAGTCGAGACTTGCTGCTAGAGAGAGAAGAATTCTTAGAATTTAATTTTGCTACTGGCGCAAAGGTCTCATTATAATCAATACCGGATACCTGTGTAAAGCCTTTGGCAACTAGTCGAGCTTTGTACCTGTTGATACTTCCATCTGCATTAAACTTTACTGAGAACACCCATTTGCATCCTACCGGCCTTTTTCCCTCAGGGAGTTCCATAATTGTCCATGTTGTTTTTCTCCAACGCACCCAACTCTTTGTACTGCAACTCTCCAGTTTTTGTTAGCTAATGCTTCATCAATATTTTTCGGTATTTGCACATCAGACAATTTAGCAGTAAAAGCCAAAAACTTTCTGATAACCTTTCATTCGAAACAAACTTGGAGATGGGATGTTGAGTACATACCCTTTTTCCCTTCCTAAGAGCAATCGGTAGATCCATGTCTGAAGTATCGGGGTGTCTCCTTCACCACAGGAGTCAGGCTGGTTCAGAGGGTTGGCACCCTAGAGAAATGTCAGTGTCTTTATCTACATGAGTGTTGTGTTTTCGTGAGTAGACAATGATGCTTGGTGTCGCTGTTTGGGTGGCTGTTGGGGCTGTTTTCGTTGGGGTGGCTGTTTTCGTGAGGAGTCGGCTGAGTAGTGTCTCCCCTAAACCACTGTTGGGATGACTGGAGCAGGCAGTGGTTCATTTGGTGTAACTATAGACGCGGGTTCGAGTGACAGCCATTGTGTGCCATCGGCCGAGTGTTGAGGGGAGAGAAAGTACGGTTCTTGTTCTCGAAACTGAGTGTCCATGGTGACAAATATGCGACGAAGAGTAGGGCAATAACATTTATAGCCATGTTGAGTGGAGGAGTAACCTAAAACACACACTTATAGGACCTAGGTTCTAGCTTAGATATAGTGGGGGTGATTGTGAACGAATACTACACAACCAAATACTTTGAGTGGAAGGCTAGAACCACAATGAAAGAGAGGGTAGGTATGTTGTAGAACCGAGATAGGCGTATGAAACTGTAATGGTTTTGATGGAAGACGATTGATTAGATGACAAGCTGTAAGAACGGCTTCTCCCATAAATAGGTTGGGACGTGCATAGTGAACATTAGGGCCGAGCAACTTCTAATATATGACGGTTTTTTTCGCTCAGCTACACCATTTTGTTGTGGTGTGTCTGGGCAAGAGCTTTGGTGAATAATACCTTCTGAGGCCAAATAAGTGTTCAGATTCTTGTTGAAGTATTCAGTACCATTATCTGTGCGTAGGATTTGGATTGTTGTTTGAAACTGGGTTTTGATCATGGAATGGAAATTTGAAAAACATGGGCTACCTCTGTTTTTTCTTTGAGGAGATAGACCCAACAAACCCTTGTGTGGTCGTCAATAAAAGTAATAAACCATTTAGCGCCAGAATATTTTTAACTCGAGATGGACCCCAAAGATCACTATGCACGAGATGGAACGGTGCGGATTGTATATGCGGTTTTGGGGGTGCTCATTTCGGACATGTTTAGCAAAGACACATGCATCACACTTCAAAGTAGACAACTGTTTATTCACCGGAAATAATTGTTTAAGATAACCAAGACTAGGATGTCCTAATCTTTGATGAAGTAACAGTACATCAGATTGTTTAAAGATGACACTGGGAGAAGACCTATGGGCGACGGTATGGAGTGAGCTTTTTGTTGAGTTTGGATGAAAGTCTCCCTCAAGGTGATAAAGGCCACTCCTTTCTCTAGCAATGCCAATCGTCTTCCCCGATTCCTGCTCCTGCAAAACACACATATGGGCAGAGAACTTAGCCACAACCAGACTACTTCGTAAGTTTGCTAATAGAAATTAAGTTGCAAGTTAACTTAGGGACATAAAGTACGGTTTCAAGCACCAGTGTGGGACCACTTTCACAGATCCTTTTCCAACTACGAGTGCAAATGTCCCATCTGCCACCTTAACTCTTAAAGTTCCAAGAACCGGGGCATATGTAGTGAATAGAGTTAGATTACCTGTCATGTGATCAGTGGCTCCTGTGTCTAGTATCCATGGGGAAGACTCCACAAAGTTAACCATACCTTGATGTGTGTCCATGTTGGATGAAGGAGTGGGCTCGGCCTGGGTCTTTAGGAGGGCCAGCAGTTGCTCAAGTTGTGTTTGATTCAGTGCCACTTGATTCGCACCTATGGGTTTTGGCCATTCCTCAGTAACCGCGTGACTCCTCGACCAAACGGTTGGAGTGGGCGCGCAGTGGTGCCTGCGCTGGAGGTAGGAACCGGTGCAGTTGATGAGCTTGCACCGGGAGAGGTTGTTTGAGAACTCATCTCGGAGATTGGATGAGAGTGACTTTGGAATTGTTTTGGTGTTTCGGGTTTGGCTCTGATACCATGTAACAAGGGCCGAAGAGCTTGATGAGGAAAAACAAGTGTTTTCTCATTACTTCTCAATACACTTTACAAGTAATCTTATATCACTACCTTATCTATCAATCCCACCAATTATGGGATGCTACATTTAATACAATAAATGAATGGAATCACCTAATTCTCATGTGGTCAAAACCGAAAATCTGCCCTACTTAATACACCCAATCATTTACAATTAAGTACATTAAACAACCACCTAAAATCAAGGATTACAATTATGCACAATTAATTTTTCACTAAAACCAAGGCTGCTGCCGTTTGGTGCTGCATCACCGCCGGTAATTCTGCCAACAATAGGCAAGTTAATATTAGCTATCTTAGGCTGTGAATTGAAGTGTTGGATTGAACGAGGTGGAGTAACCTTGCGTAGGGATCATGCTAATCTTCACCTTTCTTGGTAATCCTTTGTAAACAGGATTTAGATGAGACAAGAGTTAATTTGTTTATTAGTAACAACTAATAGTGGAAGAAATGGATGATATTGGTGATAGATGTGAGACGCATCAAGCTGTGATGCATTATTGCAAATGGAAAATCTCAGTGCTGATTTTGGAGATAAGAACAGGTGCAGATATAGAGGCAAAATGCAACATGACAATTTCTGCATCAGATGTGGAATGTATGATGTTGGTATCTTGTAGGCCCATAAGAATATGGTATTGATGGCTCTCAGATCTCTGGGAAAGAAGAGGAGGATGACAAAACTTGTCGCTGTGGGAAAAGTAGTAGTTGAGAGGCATCACAGAGCAGGTGGTTACTGGTGATGATCTTGTAGGTCTGAAAGGAATTTCTTTGTACTTTTCCTTGGTGGCAATCCTGTTTTCTTTTCTTTTGGGGTGCCCGGGGAGCGGTGTGGATGGGTGTGCGGGCAGTGGGGGTTGTGTGTTTGCGGTAGACTGGGTGCCGGGGGGAGGGGGGGTTTGAGTAGATAAGAGGAGGCCTCCAATCACGCGACGCCACGTGTACAAGAGTTTTTTTTTAAAAAAATTAAACAACGGATTCTTTTGTATACATGGCGTCGTGTGATTGGATGTTTCATATTTTGTCTCATATGAGGCCTCCTCATATCTCATCCGGGAGTTAATGTAGTTGAATTGAGTTTTTTGAATTTTTCAAGTTGGAGTTTGATCATCTTCTTTATGTGACTTTTTAATCTTAAGTTTGAACTCAGAGCATATTCTAAGTTGAGTTAAACTTTATCAGAATTTAGTTCGAAATTTTCGAAGTTGAGTTAAACTTTAGCAGAATTCGAATATATTCCGTAACAAAAGTATAGTGTCTGAAAATTGAACGTTTACACTAATACAAGCATAATCATTTACTTTAGCCAATATTATTTAATCAATCTCACTTTTTTTACATTAAAAATTTATTATCATTCTAACCATGGTCAATTACCCATTTTTGATTTAATCTTTATATCAAACAACATATTAGTATATAATCCAACCACACTTAATTTTAAAATATATTTCAAGTTTAAATATACAAAGAAATTAAAGATCAACATGTTTGTTAATTATTCGAGTCAAGTCGAGTTTATTCAAGTTTTATCAAAATGAATTAGTTAATAATATTTCACACCAAATTCGACCGTTTATGAGTCGTTTGGTTCATTTGCATTCCTAAGTTTTACTATAACTTTCCATATATTTTGAAGTGTCAAATATTTAGAGAACTCTCCATATGGTTTGAAGTGTCAAATATTTAGAAAACTCCAAATCTTTGACGAGTAGTGTCAAACACAATCTTTATAACCGATGATTTTGTTAGCAAAAGGTTGAATCTAAACCCTTACACTCCGGTACACTCCGGTCCGACGAGACGCTCCTCCACACCTTCGGTCGACGAGACATCCCTTCACACCCCCGTCCGACGAAACAGCTAAGATGATGTAAAGCAGGTATTCAGCGGTCCGCTAAGAGGAGTCACAGGACAGCATACCCACACTAGGAACTTACTCTCAAAAACTGCATTGGAGTCTAAAGATAAGACATCACAATGCATACTGCGTGATTCAAACCTTGTACTTTGTTAGCAAGTCTGTCTCTCCGAAACCAATTGCGTATAACCGATGATTTTGATATTTCCCGTGTTTGTATCTCTCTCATATCCGTGTGCTGGAAGAAAAAACAACCGACTACTGAAGATTGAAATGGGCTGAGAAATCAATAAATTTTAGTGAACATTTTCTGTCGGACGTTCCAACATAGCCTCGTCAAATGCTTAATAACATCGAAAACATATTACCTTCGGTTGTCTCATTGCCTCATATTATCACAAAAATCGGTTCCATTTCATGCATAGAATCAAATGATCTGAAGTTCGCATTTCAAATTTCTTCACAATCATAAGTGCTAAACAAGAACAGCAATGTCATTTCCTCGAATCCGCGGAACGATTGCTGAATGCCTGGCAAACATTCAAGATACATCTTCACCAGATCTTCAGCTAAAAACACTACAAACCTTAGTAACAATCACAAAAGTCAGCCCACAAAACAGGAACATGCTTGCACAAACAGATGGTGCAATTTCTTGTCTTTTTCCCTCTCAAAATCCTCTTCCCAACCTGTTCAAACTCTTGCTCTATCCATCCTATTCAATCTATCCCTGAATCAAAATCTGAAGCAATCCCTTGCAGACATGCAGAACATAGAATTCCTTAACACAGCAATTCTTTCCTCTGGTTCTGCAGATTACAGCAAATTGGTAGCTTCTCTGTTATGCAGTCTTGCAATGTTGGACAAGAACAAGGCCAAGTTTGGAGTGGCTGGAACAATTCAGGCACTTCTTACATCGATGTCAGACGTGGGTTTTGACAATCAAGCTTCACAACATCTTCTTAGTTCATTAGCTGAGCTGATGCAGTTTCATGGAAACTGCACTCTAGCTGTCCGTTTGGGCGCGGTGCCAATGTTGATCAAAGTAGTGGAAAGTCATGAAGGGGAAGATCACGCAAGCACTTCACTCGCGGTTTTGTGCTTGTTAGCAAGATTTGAAGAGGGATTGTTTGCATTAAGGGACAATGAAAAGACTGTAGAGTTGTTGATGGAAGTGTTGAAAGGAAGATGCATGTTTAGCAAAGAGGGTGCAGCTGAGATTCTTCTGAGGCTGTTTGATGGATGTGAGGATTGCTTGAGAGATGCTTTGACATCTAGTGAGTTGTCTTCAGTTTTGGCTGCTTTCTGTTAGAGGTTCTGCAAGAGCCAGGGAGAAGGCTACTTCTTTATTGAAGAAGATTGTGATTGTGGAGGCTGATTTGGAGGCTTAAGCAGATGGAAGCCACATAGTTTACTAATGATAGAATTTTGTATAAGATGGAAGCCACATGTTTCTAACACATGCGCATGGTTGCGTACATCCGACCCCTTATACACCATCATAGGCGGGGCCTCTAAGGCAATGGGTAATGTTGTTGTAGGTTTTGCATTTCGGATTTTGAAAATGTTTTCAAGATTCCAGTTCCAATCTTGTAACAGAGTTTGGTTTTGAGGAAAATAAATTTGTCGTATACTCATTGTATCTTAATATTATTAGTTGATTTTTGTAGATAGTGCATTTTAATAAAATCTAAAAAATCGATTATGACAATATTTTTAGTACTTCACGGTCTGCGACGCTTTAATTAGTAATTTCCCTTGCAGTGAAGGTAGAGATTGGAACAGTAAGCTATATGCGAGTTGGTTGATTTAACCTATCATTATCTAAAGCTGCACTTGTGAAGGAAAAAAGTTTAATGAGAAAGCCTTCGTCCATATTTTCATACTTAGATCTGTGAAATTTGGTTAAATCACTTGAAATCTTCAACATTTTCCATTTACAAGGAAACACTCTTTTTTGACCATGGAATATTATGGAACAAAACAAAATTACTCACTAAATTGGTTGCGCTTCTTTATATTGTGAAGTGACAGTTGATCGACACGCAATTTTCATTATGGTTCATCGAGAAAACACCTCTATGTGTTTCTAACACATGGGTATGGTTGCGTACATCTGACCCCCATACCTCGCCATAGGCGGGAGCCTCTAAGGTAATGGAGTGATGTTGTTGTTGTACTTGAAATCTTCAACATACCTTTGCCACAAGTTCCATTTCGTTTCTGATAAATGAGTCTCTTGAGTCCAAACTAATCCAAGAATTTTCATGTTCCAGGTGATGATCAGGTGGAATATAAGCTTGGAGAGAAATCTGCAATACAGTAAAAGCATGTGGCTTCTGGAACCTGGTCTTTAGACAATACAAGGAGTAATGCTTAATATATTTTTTTTTGGCTTTCAATAACAAGAATATCCAGATCTTACAACATTGAATTTCTTGAAATGCAGGCTTGTGCACTACCACAGTCCTGAAGAAGTAAATGAATTTTCTTGCTGGCTCGCTGCAACCTTGGAGCTCGACGGATCGTATGTTTGAATCTTAAAATTGGGGATGTTTCAGATGAGAGCAAATACTGAAGCCCACTATTAGGAGAAATTCTCTGGCATACATCAATTTGTTAATATTATGATAAGCTGCCCTCTAAGAAAAGGGCTATTTTTCTGTTTTCCCATTAGATGATTAACTGGAATGAAGAGAAGAAAAAAGGGGTTTTTTTATGTATTTTGTTCAGATTGCACCTTCATATCATATGTACTAAAAAAATTGACTTGAAGTACATTTTTATGGTCTCTACTATTGTATGGGTACCCAATAGAGCAAGTTAAAGGGGAGAGAAAAAAGAATTCTTGCAGGAAATGATCAACACATTTTGCCACATCCAATTTCTTTCTTGCAAAAGAGGGGGAAATAAGGTAAATGAAAAAAAATCCTACCAAAGCTGACACTAAATCAGAAATGAGAACTTGTTACAGTTTGCAAGAGATGGAAATCAGTGGCAAATTCTGCTACATTTCATCTAGCTTGCTCCCAGATTGCATCTAGGGACCCCTGGTTCCTGATGGTTGATTCTGATCAACCACATTTGAGCTGGTCGTTGATTATTTCGATTCATCCGAAAACAATTGGAAAAAGCTCAATCTGATGCATCAAAAACAAGTCTCCAATTGGGTTCCTGTTGCATCTTCAGGTGGGCTTATCTGCTGTCAAAATGCAGCAGAATCTGAGCTCATAGTCGGTAATCCTGTAACCAGGCAATGCCAAGAAATTGTTTCTTCAGAGTCCCACCTAAAAAATCGTCAATTTCTTAAGGCAATCGCAATGATTTCAACGCCTGATACTTACAGGATTGTGCTAGTCTCAGGGCAGTTCCCAGAGCTTGTTTACAAAGCCTACAACTCAAGGACAAATGAATGGGAAGCTGAGATTAAGCTTAGCAGAAAGATTCATAGCAGTAATGAATCATTTCTCTTAGAAGAAGAAAGTCCCATGTACTTTTAAGCAAATGCGCCAATGTAGTATCCACAGACTTGCAGAGGAATCCCTGCAAGAAGTATTCATCGGTGACAACCCGAAAAAATGGCGAAGAAATGGTGCATTTATCAGCTCTTTGTATTTCTTTGTTCAAGCTTCTCATTTTCTGATTTAGTGTCAGCTTTGGTACTATTTGAGATCATCCTCTGGATGAGGCAAAAGAACGAAAGCAGAAAATAGCCAAAAACTAATGCACTAAATGAATCAGAATTCTTAATTACAATCTACTCAGATGATTCATGGTAAACAAGAGAATACAAGACTCATCAACAGGTGAAACAGCAGCCCAGCTAAGCACTCCGGCCTTATCATTTATTCCCAAACCTTGCGCTTTGCAACAAAAAAAATTTATTCCACCGGTAATATATATGGAAATCAATTGTCCAAGTAAACTTTTTTTTTGTATCACCTGACAAAAAATGCCAAAAGATGTCTGAGTTAAAGAAAAACGAAAAAACCCTGATAACGACAGTGTAGTGTGAAAACAAGCTATAACACACACACGCATATACATACATATATATATATATACACCAACACACACACACACACAACATATATATGTTGTATATGCGCGTGTGTGTGTCTACACACACACACACACACACCACTCTCTTTCAGTTCTTACCAAACATAGTGTTGGAACTGGCAGCTGCTACAATTGTGAATCATCTTAGTCTGATGATCAACACTTTTAGAACCAACGCTTGGTGTTCGAGGGGTAAAAGAAGTACCAGCTTGTAATGTATTTTGAGAAGTTGTCACGCCACCTGAAGAATTGGGGCTCAACATAGTCTCATAAGTACAAGGAATGGAAACACGCTTCTCAGTGGGAGACACCATATTAACAGCATCAGGAGGTGTATGACTTTCTGTAACTATTTTGGGGATGCTAATATTAGCCATACTGTAGACATCATCATCAACTCCAAGAAATTATCCCCTTGAAAATGGGTCATTGGGTCTAGGTGTGAACTGAGCCAATCAAGGGATCTTGCAGTTGGAACCTGAGAACTTTCAGAGATGATTTGAGCATTTGTACTGTCCAGCCAATTCCTGAACTAGGCATGGCAGGGAGGTTTACATTTCCAAACTCATTGATGGGTGAGAATTGATCTATTAGGACCCTTCCCGGATCAGAGTGCATGCCAAAAGGAATTGAACTTAGCATTTCGTTATTAATGCCACGATTATTAGCATGAAAAGATGATCCCGCGAGCATTTCAAAGGGAGTAAGCATGGTTGGCTCAGGGTCATGTGCCGCGCGATATCTGCCATAAAAGAGGGAAGCATGGTTAGTTCAGGTTCACGATAACCAAAATGACTGACTAAACATCCATGTAAACGCTGAGACAAGACAAAATTTGAGCTTCAAAGAATCTGACCCTGAAGGCTGGAGAAAATGTGGCATAGGAGCCAAGTTATGAGGAAAGATGGGTCATTGTGCAGTAAAAACTCTGGTTCATCTGTCCTTTTAAGCTTCTCGCCTGAGGAGCCAACCGGCACTTCATTGCTTACTTGTTTGATGACTACATCCTTCATCCCAGCATTTTCTATAAAGACAAACAAGAAAAGGGGCCAGAGTACACTTATTTTTCTACTGTAAACACTATATTCATGCTTTCAGGGAGTTGGAAGACTATCTAATCAAAGAACAAAATCATATCAAAATTTGTCATCCATGGGAAGGATTGCGAGGACAAACACAGTCAGAAGTCATGTTTTTGCAAACTTCTAGTCCTAAAAGCTCTTTTCTCTTAAGCATGAAATTACACATGAGATACCTGCAAAAGACATAACTAGCAAATGAAAACAAATTAATGATTAAAAAACTAGTTAGACATTATGCAAAAGCGGTAACTATTTAAGTTTTATATAATAGGAAATCAGTCAAAACATGAGACAGAAATAAATATCCTTCCAAAAAAGTTAAGGCACATGCAGTTCTAATTTATTATGATATCAGAAACAGCACCATCACATCCCCCTTACTCTATAGTTCCTGTTGCTACAGAATATATAATAGTTTTCTCAATGAATTTGTACAGTTACCGATGCAACAAACCATCTTGCTTGAGGTTTTAAGATATTTGATACTTTGAGAAAGCAAAGCAAGTTACTCAAGAAATATACTCTAATTGGTTTATGACACATGACAGATGCAGATAAAGTTACCAGCGTAGCAAAGGATGCGCCTCTTTTATTACTGATTCAATCCCAAAAACTAATAGAGAAGTTTGAAGCTACATGGTTTAGATTAATATGACACAAACATGTTCAGCATAACACATGGAAACCTTCACTGGCTCAAGCTAGCCCATTAACCACACACATATGCGTAGAAATGTCCAAAAGTACAACCTATTTGAGAAGAAAATGACATGATGAGAAGGTGACATCATAAGAAAATGACAGTAATAAGTACCTCCCTGTCTTCCGTAAACATTTTCACATCCTTCGCACTGGCATCCCTCCGAACATCCAACATGGGCCTTTTAAGTATAGGAATATCAAGACTGATCAGACATAGATATAAGCAATTGAATAGGACAACTTGAAAGCGTACATACATATGCTTGTGCGTGTCACAAATACACAAACAACGTGCACAGTGAAATACGCACCCTGGTAACATTCACAATATTTCTTCGAACACTTCGATTTCTTGCAATGGCACCCTCGTTTATGTCTTGCCGAGGAAGGGGTGAATGAGGACCACCATCCTGCACAAGTCGCCTGATAATTACTTTGATGAAACTACATCCAGATATAAATCCAAAAATTTCGAATTCTTTGTTACTTCAGAACCTGTTTCCTGTATCTTCATTCGCTTGCTGAATTTCGAATGAAAAGCAATGGATTTCGAGATTGAATTTGTTCCCGTGCTAGCTGAACAGTATCTTCATAAACTTCTTGATTGATGCATTCCTGGCAAGAACACGACTCATCACAGTACATTCCATCAGCAAAACATTCACAGTACCTGCAGAGACCTTATGCTAATTAACTTTTCAGAATAATGGAGAAGCTTTTAGAAACCAGGGAACAAACTTACAGCTTCAAGCATCTGCTTTTCTTACAATTGCAACGTTTACAACCACTACTGGAACTGTTATCCATGTAGAGCAGATCCCTGATAGAATTAAAGTGGTCATAAAGAAAACAAACCTAAGGGATACTAAAAGTATCAGTTCAGGGTACTAAAAGTATCTGAGCTGAATACTTTCGAAAAATATTACTTTCTAAAATCAGTTCTAAAATTTTGCTGTCCTAGGCCACTAGATTAATACTAATGTAAAAAAGTAAAGGAAGAATTCTGAAATATGCCAAGCATAACATTTAGCCCACAAAATTTCAGCGTGGACGGTGGTGTACAACAGAACAAGCAAGGCAAAGAGGGAAAATAGATAAAAGGCAAAAAAAAAAAATGTGGAAACTTTTCCAATAAGTACGTCTTACCCTGTAATAACTACAATCCTCCCAACTATGGAATTTCTTTTACACATCCAGAGGAGGGTTACAGCATCCCTCCATGGAAGTCCGCGGTCCGATTAAGATGCTTAATACTCAGCAGTTGTATTGAAACACATATCGTGCAGGTTTTTCAAACTTATCGTTAATTATTAGATAAATTGTAAGCAACTGATCATCAAGGAGGGGTTAGAGAAAAAGAATCATGATAGCAACTTGTTAGAACATATACAATCAAAGTTTGCCGTGACTACAACCCTACTACATATGATTGCTTGATAAACGGACACACGCTTCCCTAGTTTACCCTGGAAGTTTCTTCCGTTCAGTTAGTGAAGCGAGTTGAAGGAGGAGAGAAAATGTGAGAGGGAGGGGGAAAAGGGCCCCGGGGGGGGGGGGGAGATAGCATCTCGTCCTGCATGTTTAAAACCCCTTCCCATTCAGTCCACAAACCCTAGTCGGTTTAAACCAAGTTTACAAATAACCTTGCAACCTAATCAACGATTAACCCCTTGAAACAGAAGAAACAAACTAATCCCGTTCCACCCGACCAAAATCCACGTAGCTAATTATACAGACTTCATATCTCAGTCGAGAGAATCCTCATTTTCTAGAAGCACGTCATCCCGAATACCACTATCAATCAAATCCAGATTTCTGAAACCCCTAACAAAAAGAATGAATATTTAAAACTGCTTAAACATTGAACCACATGCAATCAAAGTTCAAACATGAAACTAGGGAAGTGAGAAACCATACTTGAACTGCAACTATTTCGATCTGGCAGTGACTAGACATTAATAAGGAAGATTCAACTGAATAACTTTAGTCTTTTCCCGCTTTCTCCCCCTACTACATCTCACTGTCATCAAATGACTAAGTCTCTTACTTATACAACTGTTTCTTTTGGATGTGGCGGGAAGCATGATGTTTTTGTTTCTTTTTTTTCTTTTTGATGAAGAATGCATGAAAATTTGACCCACCGCCTTTTCTTTTTCCCCCTATTTCTTTGGGAAATAGATAGAGCTACACAGCTATGGATAAATATTTGGGGATCTTTACTCTTTTTTTATATTTTTCTTTTTAGAATCCGATTATTTGTTATCTATTTTTAAAAATTAATTTAAGAATCTCCTTATCTTTATATTTGTTCAAAGTGATATATTGAAAACTATCTTATCTTTCAATTTTTTATATTAATATTTTGCACCTTTCGTATTTAGATTATTAAATATACTAGTATTGACTCTAGACTTACTGTGTATTTTTTAAAATTTAATTTAAGAATATCCTTATTTATATTTATACTGTACGGTTTTTGTGCAAGACAATAGAGTGATAGTGTTTTTGTAGTTTTCTGAATCCATAAATACGGATATAAGTTAGTTCATGATATTCACTTTCGAACTTGATATATTTTAAAATGAGATATTGCTTAGTAGTATTGATGTGAGGTGAAATATATCAAATCTTGTGTATTCTCAAAACAACAATCATACCAAATATATCTAAGGACAACAGAAAATATTAAACAGGAAAAACATTTTTTTAGATGAGTTTTTTTCTTTTTGACAAACATACCATATTTGACTTCACTTATTTGATTTACATTGTTGTGACATTTTTTTGTTCGTGATGTGAACATTTCCAAATTTTATTGAAGACTTGATTTGCTTATTATTATCCTGGAAATGGATTTAGTTTTTACCTTGAAAAAAAAAAGATTTTGGTTACACATATCTGCTTAATTTCCTTTTCTGATGCTCAGCGCAAGACAAAGATTGACACGCTATCGTTTTTTTTTAAAGAAAAAGATATACACAAAGTTATATGATTTATGTAATCGTTTCTGTCACGTGGTATGTTACAACACTTTTTAGAAACATTAAATAGATACACAAATTTTAAATAGTCCAGAAGTAAATATGATTAATTGCTCCATCACCAATGAAATGAGTAAAATATTTATGAGACTCTTGTTTTGGCCAATCACCTCCTTACTTGTAGATAAAATTTATTTGTCATCATTTTATTGTGTCACTAGTTGTTCCAGGAGCACAATAAAATTACCGATATATATATATATATATATATATATATATATATATATATATATATATATTGAATAAATGTATATTTTTCTCTGATGTTTTCGCAAGTTAAATTTTCACTCTCATGCATGCTGTATTTGTTATAATTTTCAAGTAACATGCGTTATATTTTAGAAAACAGTTAGAGAGAGAGAGAGGGGGGGGGGGGTGGGGGACTGAGATTTTTAGACCTAAAAGTTGTCGGTTTATGAAGAACAACAAGATATACACCTCTCTAAAAATTGATAGTATATCTTGTTTCAGGTAAAAAAAAATTATTAAATTTATTAGTAGCACGAAATGTATTTCACCACAAACATATCTGATTGATAAGTAAATGTAGCTACTGTCGGCATAATTAAGAAACAGAGTGATAATTTTATAACTAGTTGAATTAATTTTAAAAAGCCAACAGAAAGAACGTTCTCAATGCATTAGGCTCCCGCGTTTGCGGGAGGTCCGAGAAAAGGGCGAATGGCTTCTTGATCTTAGTCTTACCCTACACTTTTTCTTTCCGTTATGCTTTTCTTTTTTTTTTTTTATATATATTACGAGTGATGAGTCTGAAGCCTGAGTTAAGAAAATCATAGATGTTCCTCAACAAACAAAATATAGAAATCTTTTACTACGAAAGGTTGTCCTAGGGTAGGTTAAAGTAAAAGTAAACGAAGGGGAAAAAAGAGGAAGCATTCTCTCTTTCTTTGTTAAAAGTCTTCTACATTAAACAACAAAAAGACTCACACCCCTGGCCCCACGGGTTTGAATCTCATAACCCTACTTTCTTCACTTTCTTTGTAACCGCGCGACACGTGGTAGCAAAGGAGGGTAGTGAGGCTAGATGCGGGTGACCTTCATCTAGCCTCACCACCCTCCCCTGCTGCCACGTGTCGCGCTGTCACGCGTCACCGCACCCCCTTTTGTGGTGAGGGGATCCTATCCCCTGGCCCCACACCAGGCTTCACAAGTTATTCATACCAACTTTAATCTAGCAGTCAAAAGATAGAATCCCCTCACCTCATGCGTTATCGCACGACACGTGGCAGAAGAGGTGGATGGTGAGGCTAGATGCGGGTCACCCTCATCTAGCCTCATCACTCATCCCTGCTGCCACACGTCGTGCGGTGATGCGTAGGGTGAGAGGAAAGTAGATGAAGTGATATCTTCCCCAAAGATGAGGCATCCAGTTTTTGTCTAGTAAAATTTCTCTCTAATTTGATAGTAATCAATATTTCACACTTTCATAACGATGTAACTGAGAACAACAACAACAATCATATCCAATATATTCAAACGACAGCAAAGCTATCGCTAGAGTCTGGAGAGTGTGAGAGGCAGGCAACAATACTTCCATCCCAAAAGATAGAGAGTTTGATTCTAATGAGACTCTTAGCTCTATACGTACACGCATAGTTAGCACAATAATAGAAAATATTCTAGTGAAAATATTTTATTAAACATAAATAAAAAACTTATGGTATTAAAATAGTCATAATAGTGAAAGACAAATACCAAAACAAAAAAGTGTAAAGTCGTCTAAGTATACTTCGCCTAAAGTGCAGAGACTATCTAAGTATACTTTAAGGTGTCCCAATATATTGTCAACCCCTCTTTAACATTAATTCTCTGTCTCCATGAACTCATATTCTGGACCATGTCCTCAGAGAGGTGCAACTCTAGTAAGTCATACTTAATCTGTTCATCACACGTCAGTTTGGGCCTGCCTTAACTCCTATTCCTTCTACAATGAGGCTTTCAACTGCCCTCACAGACGCTGTTATATGTCTCCTCTTGACATGCTTAAGTCATCTCAGTCTTTCCTCTCTTATCTTATCCTCCTCTTAACATGCTTAAGCAATTTCATTCTTCCCTCTCTTACCTTATCTTACTCTTGACATGCTTAAGCTATCTCAGTCTTTCTTCTCTTATTTATCTGTTATACTAGTCACTCATAACCTTTCTCTGTATACCTTATTTCTTAGTCTTCCCTCTCTTATCTTATCTTCCTCTTGACATGCTTAAGTCATCTCAATCTTCCCTCTTTTATCTTATCTTACTCTTGAGATGATTAAGCTATCTCAGTCTTCCTTCTCTTATTTTATCTGCTATACTAGCCACTCATAACCTTTCTCTGTATACCTTATTTCTTAGCATGTCTAGCCTTGTGTGTCCATACATCCACCTCAGCATTCTCATCTTTGCCACTGTCATCTACTGCGACGGTAAACAAATAATTATAAACAAAAAACAGTTTGCATTTTTGCAAAAGTTTTAGGGTCATGGCAAATGGAAGGTTAGTTCTATTGCCTGCAAATTTAACGCTCTACTGGCATTAATAAGGGGACATAAGGGCCGCCTTTACTGAATTCAGAATGAATTTAGTAATACACATTATTTAACATAAATAGAAAACTTACTCTATTAAAATACTCATAATAGTAAAAGACAAAAACCAAAACAAAAAAGTGTAAAGTCGTCTAAGTATACTCCACCTAAAGTGTAAAGACTATCTAAGTATGCTCTAAGGTACCACTATATATTGCCAACCCTTCCTTAACATTAATTCTCTGCTTCCATGAACTCATATCCTGGACCATGTCCTCATAACAAGAAACATGAACTCCTCTTATATATGGTATTATGATTAAGAAAAATATTAAATAGAGATTTTAGAATGCTCAAAAATCAACTCTAGCACGTTCTACTTTAGTGTTTTTTTTTGGGGGGGGGGGGGGGTTATAACACAACCTGTTTCATCCTAAAGTGTTGTCACATTTCGAAAATAAGAATACGTAATCAAAATTGTTATACTAGCTTTATTTGCGTAAAATCTAGTTTATTTTAATTAAACAACTAAAAATAGAATATAAATATTGTCAAAAATAGTTTGACTTTTTAAACTAAGACAATATTTTTCAGACTAAAAATATATGAAACAAATTAATTTTATTAATAGACATAATTCTTGAAGATAATGTTAAATGAAACAAGGACAATAAAACCTCAGGCGTATGAAAAAATATATATATCAGACCAGTATACTTCCAGAGATTGTACTATTTAACATAAATTCAAAGGTGTGCTTCTAGACCAAGAAATTAATATTTCTCGTGTAAAGAAAAGGAAAAAGATTTTGAAATAACTATCGTACCACAGGAATCAAAATAGTAAGTGTAGGGAAGGTGAGAAAATGAAACATATTCATGATGGAAACTTGCGAATTCTTTGCCCAATCAAGTAGCCAATAAATCGCTCCCAGTTATAGTCCAGTTGGTATTCGGATTTAAAAATTGCCAACAAGAGGTCATGAGTTCGAATCGAGTGACGCGTACAATGTGGATGTTCCTCTGCTGCCAGACCAAAGGCATGGTTTGTGGGGGCACCTTGTGTGGGGATGTCTGGTTTGTGGGGACACCTTGTGTGGATGTTCCTCTGCTGCGGGACACCTTATGTGGGTGTTACTCTGTTGCCAGACCAAAGGTTTGGTTTGTGGGGATATCTTGTGTGGGTAACTGTGTAAGATCTAACTCAATCTAAAATGCCACTGGACTCCTGATTTATGTCCTTTACGCAGCTTCTTGGGCTTTACGCAGCTTCTTGGAGCTCGGGCATTGGGTTGCCTTTGAGTTGGGGTTCAACCTTTTGACAACAAGTAGGCAATACATCATCAAAATTGCAGCAACTACCTATATCCTAGTTTGCCTTAGTTAAAATCTTTTCAAGTCTTTTCAAGAACTCAGTCAAGATCACATAAAACCTGAAGATCAAGACTCCAATCAACCAAAACCCACGTGGCTAAGTTTAAAAGATACAGATCCTACATTACAGAAATCTGATCTCTTAGAATCACACCTTCTCAATACCAATATCAATTGAACCCACATTTTTAAACCCCAAACACCAAGAAACTGAATATACTAAACCGTAACAGAGAGAATTATGCACATCACCCAATTGAACCCGGATCTATAAACACAAACACCAAGAAAATGAACATTGTGAACTCATATTATTTAGAAACACATTTTCCCATTACCTATATCAATGGAACCCGTTTTAACCCTAACAACAAGAAATGAATATACGAAACAGGGACAATTCTCAATTTTCAGAAGCGCCTCTTCTCAATACCGATGTCAAATATGAAACCACATGCAAGAGAAGGGAAGAAACAAATAGGCCACAGTGCAAGCAGGTGGGACATTGATGAAGTGTTCGTACCTGTTTGAGAAATTGATCAGTTGCTTTCGTCACCGTTTTCTCTTTCTATAGAAAATAACTGTCGCTTTGGCCTCTCTACTGGAAATAACTCTGGGCTGATTAATGGCTACCTCTCTTACCTTTATAATAGTTGAAATTTGAATAGTGTTTCTCTGGGGTAATAGGCGGCGGGAAAATATTTGTTGCGTGCAGCTATAATTTATTTTGCTTTTCTTTTTTCAGTCCAGCTTATACAGAAAATCCATCACATCTTCTGACACATAACTTAAAATCATATTATAAATATAAAAATAATACACTCGTTATGCTATGTTTTCAACTAATATGGCAAAACTTGTAATACTCGTTCAAAAAATATTATTCTAGTTGATATTTAACATAATTATATTACGTTGAAAAACTAACTAAAAGAGGATGAAAAAATCTCTACTCGACTATGGCAAACTAGATGGAAAAAATCAATGTGTCTTAGCCACTAATTCTCCAAGATAATTTTGGTAACAAGCAAATTTATGTCTTTTATTTTTATGTGGTTGAAAGCTTGGTTGCACAGAAGTCGGTCTATTTCTAAGGAGAATTGAATAAATGTAGGTTTTAGGATGACAAAGGCCGAAGGCACTAGTTAAACCGCACAAATATATGATCTATTTAGCTATACTATATCTCTAGCGATAGTTTTTTTGTGTCGTTGGGATTTGTGGTGGGTATGATTGTTGATGGTTGTTGTTTAGTTATACCATATCAAGAAGACACGTCTCCACAATGTAATGGTCATTTTTAACTCAGATATAACAAATGTGATGTGTGTGTATATATATGTATAGACACACACACCCACACACCACAATATATATACTAACAGAGGAGATCGAGACATAGAGAGAGACAGATAGAGATACAGAGAGAGAGACAGAGAGAGACTAGACAGAGAGAGACAGAGATGAGACAACAGAGGAGATAGAGAGAGAGAGACGAGAGAGAGAGAGATATAGAATATAGTAGGAGAATAGAGACAGGTAGAGAGATACAGATAGAGATACAGAGATAGAGAGAGACAGACAGACAGAGATAACAGATAGAGATACAGACATACAGAATATAGATACAGATAGATAGATACAGACATACAATACATACATATATATATATATATATATATAACAATAATAATACTCAAGTCTTTTTTCTACTAGGTAGAGTCATATACAAACATATGCATACACATCTATATGTATGTATATTTGTGAATGTGTGTATATATATGTTATATGCAATTATGCATATATGTGTGTGTGTATGAGTATGTTTTTATACATATGTTTATCTTTAAGTTGACAGAAGTATTCTATATATTCTCTTTTTGGCTGTGCTCATATTGGCATTAAAGATGAGAGGAAAGCAGTCTCGTTGGAATAATCTCTCGATTTTAATTTGGACTTTGACAGCAATAGTGATCCGAACACATTTTTGACAAAGAGACAGACATTGTCCATCACACAAAGTTTAACGTTCTAGCCTTAAGCATCTTCTCCATTAGCTTCTTCAACTTTTTCAGGTAGAATGTTGGATACTGTACTATGATTGAAACCATGAAATTATGGTTTTTATTTGCTTTCATTTTTGGGTTCTTTATGTTAATGTTACAGGCAAATGACAAGCTCAAGCCAGGATAATTAATAGGAGAGAATGAGTCTTTGGTTTCTGCAAGCAACGTATTCGAGTTGGACTTTTTTGAGGATTCCATTTATGATAATGTTTTCCTATGAATTTGGCTGAAGAATGATGTCAACAAGAAGGTGGCTTGGATGACGAATCGTGATAATCTCATGCTGGATTCTTCTGCTAGTATTCAAGTAAGGAATGATGGTAATTTAGTGTTGGAAAATATGTAGGAATATGGAAACCAAGTAAATGATAAAGCCGAGACGTGACAAGTTGGTCACTGTCTTTAAAGTAATTTTGCTCATACCGAAGAGCAAGGTAGTCTTCAAGCAAATGCTTCCCAGGATATAACGGCTATCTTCTTTTCTTTTGCTCTAGAAGAAGTTGATTGAACTTGCTTGTTGAAGGTAATGAAAGAGAAGAAGGAGATGAAGAATAATGCTGAGAGTTTTTCAAGAAAACAATTGTGTATGTTGAAGAAACAAGTTCTTGTTGGATGGTGATATGAAACCCAAATGTATCTGATTTTGGAATGGCCAGGACATTTCAAGAACATGAAACTCCTGCGCAGACAAACAAGATTGTTGGCACATAGTAACAAGAAACATATGCATAATTTGACCAGATCCATGTCAAAAGTTGCTTGATAGCGTAAAATCTTACCTTTTGAATTCCCTGCTTGAATAACAGATACATGTCCCCTGAATATGCAATGGATGGCTTCTCCTCCGAAAAGTTGGATGTTTTCAGCATTGGGATCATTGTTCTTGAGATAATCAGTGGCCAAAAGAACATGCCATTTTTCGAACCTGATCGATCTCAGAATCTAACAGGCCCTGTAAGAAATTAAGAACTTGTCCATTACTGATATATGAATGCAATTTTTTTTGTATTCATGCTGCCTGAAGTGATGCATTCTTTTCTAGGCTGGAACTTGTGGAATGAAGGAAAAAACATGGAATTGGTGGATCCATTGCTTTCAAATTCTTGTTCGCAAAACGAAGTCCTTCGATGCCTTCAACTAGGCCTTTTGTGTGTTCAAGACAGAGCCGCAAACAGGCCTACTATGTCAGACGTCATACATTTTCTGATTCTGCTGCAATCTCTCCTCCAAAAAAAGCTGCACTTTTGTGCGAACTAGTCTTTAATGATATGATTTTTCTCAAGGTTCTGAATTTGTTTCCGATGTATATGGAAGATTTATTTGGTTAGAACGTATTATATTGCACATTGGGCTCCAGAGTGTTTAATTATTGTGGGTCTTTTGAGTTGTACAGAACTTCCACTTTATCTGTACTAAATACTTCAAGACCATGAAAGAAACAACAGTCACATTTATCTCCACTTTATCTAACTAAAGCAATAAAAATGGGAAAGAGTGTTATGCGCATTCAAAGAGAATACCAGAAGAAAATTAAAGCTTGACAATATCAATTACAACAAATAGCCTTACACCCTTTTTTTTGTTACAAATAGCCTTAATTGTTATTATAAAAAGGGAAGACACAAAAAGAAACCATAAAAACAGGTCTCATCTATACATACATATATTCACCCTCTCGAACAGCATTAGCAGCCCCCTTTCTCTCTTCTTCCGCCTCCCTTTCCCTCTCTTTCCAACTTTCATAAGCATGGTCATCTCTTTGCAGTTCATGTCGGCAAATCGGACACGAATTATGTTCATCCTGTCAACAAAAGGTACAAATTCTCAATGAACTTCTAGAGGCAATTATAACATAGCCATACATATGTTTTCTGTCATTTAATAAATGACTCAATTTTCTAGCGATTGGAAAGCCATAAACGAATGAAAAAAAAAACCCTTAAAGCAGAACTTTTCAACATTCAAGCAGTTATTACCAGCCATGGTTTAAGGCAGGGAGGTTGAAACATGTGCTTGCAAGGCAGCTCTTGCATTTTGTCATCAACAACCAAATTCTCCTTGCAAATGGCACATTCGGCATCACCACCAAGCTTCATCAAGAAATCTTCAGTAATAATATTAACTGGAAGCTTAGCCACCACTTCTTTGCTGGCAGGTGGCACCCTTGGTGCTGCAGGTTCAGTGTCCAAAATCTAAAGCATAAACGAATGTTAGAGGCACAAAAATAACAACAGCATATAAAAACCGGTCATGCAATGCTTAAAATGTTGGCTCATTAATGATTCGTTAATTAAGAGTGATTAAGAAATTTGGTGTCTTTCCATTTTTTAAGGCAGGGGAGGAGAAAAAGATAGGCTGGGGTGGGGCTTGGGGTAGGAAAACCGGTGATGTGCTGCGAGTGCAAGCAAAATATTTAACCAGCCACCAAAAATGAGTTTTAACTTCAAATACAATGAGGGCTAAAGTGGCATCGCCAGACAAGAATGTGAGTTACACTTCTAGCTTTTATGATTTTCTTCTCCTCTGAAGATAACGCATCAGAGTAGTCTGAGGAAAAGATGAAGAAATTACCACAGGAACCATATTATCAAGTCTGTCAACCAATTGCTGGAGTATCGTTGCAGCGTCTTCATGTGCAGTATTATCACCTTCCTGCCTATTAAAAGATTCACCAAAAAACAATGCCGCAGCAGCTGTCATAAGGTTTGACTGAACCATCCAGTCAGATTGAGGCTCAGGATCTACAGTAAGGTGTCCTTCAAATAGAAAACCTACATCATGGAAAAAAATTATAATTGTCAGCATAAGGGATGTATCGAAAGCGATGGAAGGTAAAGATGTAAGTTGTTAAACCTCTATTTCTACTAGCTTGTGAAGCCCCCAGATCAGCAGATTCATTGTCCAGTTGACCCAAATGCTCTCTGGCTTCGGCGATGCATTTTTGAAGACGCTTCTTCTCAGAAGTTCCACTTATCAGTTGCTCAGCCTCCACGAAGAGCCTGAGGCCAGCATTCCAAAACCCTGGTGTTGTGTATCTAGTCTTTAGTACAGTTGCAACTCGACATATCACGGAGTAGAACTGCAAGAGTGTGATGCTGATTGTAAGTGAAGAACTCCAAGAGCAAATTCCAAATGTTAAAATCAAGATTAAAGACAGAACGAATGTCCAAAAATCAAGACTGCAGGAGCAATTGTGTGATAAAAAAACATCCTCCAACCCCTTATTAAAAACACGAAAAGAGAAGGTAAACGACGACCACTAAAAACAAAATGCTGTAACTAAAAACAAAAGAGGCATCCAGTTTTTGTCTGGTAAAATTTCTTTCTACTTTCATAGTAAGAAATATTTCACACTTTCAAAATGCTGTAACTGTAAAAAAATAATTTTAAGCAAAAAACAGTATGCATGTCTTTGCAAAAGGTTTTGGGGTCATGGCAGATGGAAGGTTAGTTCTGTTGCCTGCAAATTAAATGCTCTACTGGCATTAATAAGGGGACATTGCCGGTTTTGGAGGACAGCCCTGTAACACCGTATAAGGTTGCTTCTTTGTGATCTTAAGGTCACGGGTTCGAACTGTTAGTGTATGTGCCCTAGGCCATGATTTGGATATTTATGTTATGCATTTATTATTAATAAAAGAGGTTTTATTATCATTATTGTTGGTTAGTATGTTACACAATTTTGAAGTATGTCCCTGATTCATTATTGTTATAGAGATAAAATAATTTATAATCCGTATGAGTATTGATTTGATAATCATGAGATGATTATGTGTATGGTGATACGAATCAATCTCATAGATACTTGTTAGATAACAGTGTATTGGATAGACCCATCATGAGATTACTACATGGATTAGCGTCGTAAGTAAATCTCATGATAGTCATGTTTTAATCCTTTGACTTGAGATTGTCATAGTTTCCAACATAAGGACTATTATATTTTGACATGATCAAACGTTATCCGTAATTGGATAATAATAAAGGTCATGATTGAATGTGATAGAAATTATGTAGAGGACATTGAACAATCAAGATAGAATTTGTCCCTCTCTTTTGAGAGAGATATCTTTGGGCCCCTCGATTAGTGAGACTGTGAAATGCATGGCCGTGCTCAAATGAATTGATAGTGTGATCAATATCATTTGTTTTATCAGTCTACTTAGAGATCGAGTAATCATATGTTTGAACTATATAAGTATGACGCTAACCATGACTTATGTTCAAACTAGATATCGTGTGACAAAGGGATTAATGCGTGTATTATTATTAGGCTAGTTGGACTTTACTCGTATTAATTGGGTAGTTGTAATGCCTTGCTAGAGGCCAATTACGACTTGTTGGTTTAATAGAGATTTAATCAACTGCCAATTAATATGGGCCTATCGGGTCACACACAAGAATGCGTAAGGCTGAGATTAATAATATTAATAATATTAATATTGGATATTAATTATTATTATTATTATTGTTTTAATATTAATAATATTAATATTGGATATTAATTATTATTAATATTATTATTTTCGTTTTTGTGGTTATATGTATGTGTATATATATATATATATATATATATATATAATATATATATATATATATGCTGTCGGATAATAATGAGAGAATCCATATCTGATATAGATTTTGAATATCCTGACAGAATCCATATCTGATATGGATTTTGATTGGCATCAACGAAACCGATTAGGACTCGATTTTTAATATCCATAAATGCTTATATATATCTATGTATCTCGTACATAGAGACATACGAAATACACACGAAAACAACAGAAACCCTAGAATCGTTTTTGTGAAAAACGAGTTCTTCAGCCGCGCCGTTTGAAGAGCTAGCACTCCGGACGGAAGCGTTCGTGTGGATACCGACAGAGGGTGTTCGTGATTTCGCACCTCTTCCATCTACAGATTTCGAATCTACGGAGGTAATTTTTGATTTCTTTTGTCGAATTAAACGAACAACATGGATCCTTGGTAGGAAATCGGAGATCAAGTTTTTGTTTTCCGCTGCGCGTTTGGCAGTATCTCGGTTGATTTCCTAACACGAACCACTCTTGCACAAAAGTGTAGGACAAACCTGCGTATATTAGATCGTGAAGCAATCCGACTCCTCCCAAAACCCTGTGAAAATGCGGGCGCAAACGCCTCTGAAGGCCGGCTTTACTAAATTCAGAAAGAATTTAGTAATGCACATGATTGAACTTCTAAACATTCTCTCTTTCTTTGTTTTCTTCCTCTTATTTGTCCTAAAGCAAATGACGCGGCCATTCTTTGTCAAAGTCTTCTGCAAAACCAAACAGATAATTCCCTTTTTGGTACATTTTTCATAGTATTCATATGTGAAGTGTCTATATATATAAAATTACATGTGAGGCGTGAACTTGACTTTTTGACACAGTGTTTACATCATCATTTTATTTTAAAACTGTGTTCACATGCAAATAAGTGAATAACCATTTAATAACATGAAAACCTTATGATTTATACCAGCAGTCAACTTCGTGAAAAAGAATGAAACCTTTTTATATGCATTCTCTAACGAATCGAAGAGAAAGTTGAATAAATTATCAAAGGTACCGCGAAATAGAAGTGCTCAGATTGTCTCGCTTTTTCTACACACTTCCGTTCTCTTGCAAATCAATGGCACAGAGGAAGAAAATCATCAGCCTACTAAGCTCATATGTCATTCTTTTTTTCGTTTCCACAGAGTTTGCTACTCTTTCTGCTCAAAGTACAAATGAGATAGACCTTCAAGCCTTGCTAGACAACAAGAATCATATATAAAGAGACCCTTTCCAGATTCTCAATTCTTGGAATCATTCAGTCCACTTTTGCAACTAGCAAGGGATTACTTGTGGTCTAAGACATAAAAGAGTCATTGTACTAAACATCTCATCTCTCCATTTGGTAGGTACTCTTTCTCCCTCAGTTGGAAACCTTAGTTTTCTTCAAGAGATCAATCTCCAAGGCAATTCCTTTTATGGCATAATTCCAAGAGAAGTTGGCAAGTTATTTCGCCTACGAAATCTTCGTCTTGCGAACAACTCATTTCAAGAACAGCTTCCTGCAAATCTCACGGGTCCATTCCTTCTACATTGGCTAATGCTTCACAGCTAGTAAAAATAAGTATTGGAGATAACATGCTTACCGGGCCAATCCCGAGAAATCTAGGAAGTTTACAGCATCTGCAAGTGTTGCATTTTGGTCACAACCCTCTTGGTACTGATAATGCTAATGACATTGGCTTCATTGACACCTTGAACAACTGCACCAACCTACAAATATCGAGTTTGTCAAGAATTGAAATCGGGGGAATGCTGCCTGTGGCCATTGCTAATCTATCTAGAAATCTTGCATCTTTTTGGCTAAATGATAATTATATAACAGGCAGCCTTCCTGAGGGAGTTGGAGAGCTTGTTGGTTTAAGCTATTTTGATGTCCGTGGTAATACACTTTCAAACACAATTCCTCTGTCCATTGGCAAGATTATCAACATGCAGGAACTTTATCTTTCAGAGAACAACTTTAGTGGAGAGATTCCTCCATCTATTGGTGACATTCCAGGGCTACAAATTCTAGAGCTGGACAAAAATATGCTCACTGGTAGCATTCCGGTTTCTCTTAGCAATTGCACTGCTCTGCAAGGCCTGAATCTTGGCTATAATAATCTAAATGGAACACTCCCTGAAGAAAATTTTAGTCTAACATCTCTCTCCCTTTGGCTAAATTTAGCACAATACAACTTCACAGGATCACTACCCTCAGATGTACATAATTTGCAAAATCTGGTTTCTTTGGTTGTCTATGAAAGTGGATTATCTGGTGAAATTCCAGACTCCATTGGTGGTTGTGAGATGCTGGAAAACCTTGAAATGAAAGGTAACTCCCTGGAGGGATTGATTCCTTCGTCCATGGGAAAATTAACAAGTGTTCAAGTCATAGATTTGTCGCGGAACAATTTGTCAGGGCCAATTCCAACTTCATTGGAGAAGTTGAGTTTTGTGAGCACTCTCAATCTTTCATTCAATATTCTAGAAGGTGAAGTCCCAAGCAATGGAGTCTTTAAGAATGCAAGTGTCCTCTCAATACTAGGAAACACAAAACTTTGCGGAGGAATCCTATCATTGAACTTACCCATATGTCCAAAGGCTTCAAAAAGACATGGAAACCTGTCCACTCCTATAATTGTAGTCCTTGCAGTCAGTATTCCACTTGCCTTTGTTCTGCTATTAGGATGTATGTACAGGGTTTCGCGTACAAGGAGCTCTAGAAGAGTTCCCGCTTCAACCTCTGGCTATACTGGAGAAGGCCTTAATTTCTTATGCTGAAGTTTTCAATTCCACCAATGGCTTTTCTTCAGATAACTTAATAGGAGAAGGGAAATATGGATCTGTCTCTCACGGAGTTCTGATACCAGATGAGAAAATAGTTGCTTTCAAGGTGCTTAAGCTCCAGACAAAAAGAGCCCACAAAAAGTTTCTTAGCCGAATGTGAAGCATTAAGAAGCATTCGCCATCGTAACCTTCTAAAGATCATAACTTCTTGTTCTAGCATAGATTTCAAAGGCAACGATTTCAAGGCTTTGATCTTTGAATATGTTCCTAATGGAAGTTTAGAAGCATGGTTGCACAAAATCCATCTGTCAATACTAGTGAAAGAAGTTGGACATCTTACAAAGGCTGAACATCTCTATAGACATTGCATCAGCATTGGATTACCTTCACAATCATCATGAAACACCTATTATCCACTGTGATATTAAGCCTAGCAACATTCTCTTAGGAGACGATCCACGTGCGTTGGTGAGTGATTTTGGTCTTGCAAAATTTCTTGAAACAGCAAAAGATGGACCCCATTCTAAGGAAAGCAGCTTTATTGGAATCAGAGGAACTGTTGGCTATGTCGCTCCAGGTACATCTATGTTTTCCTAAATGCCATTTTTCTATCTTGAAATTTAATTTTCCAGATTCTTCATGTCAACAGCCCTTTTCTTCTGAATGTTTTATTTTGATAGAATATGGTATGGGAGAAAACGTATCCGCAAAAGGGGACCTGTATAGCTATGGGATCCTCCTCTTGGAGATGTTTACAGGAAAAAGGCCTACAGACACCATGTTTACAGGAGATTTTAGTCCATATCTATGTCAAGGCGGCTCTTCCCCACCGTGTGGCGGATATCATTAACCCACAGCTTTTGAAAGTAGAGGAAAATGAAGCAAACAAGAGCAACAACATTTCAACCAGGATGGAGTCATGTTGCTCGTCAATTTTAAGCATTGGAGTTTCATGTAGTGCTGAAATGCAGAAGGAAAGGATGGATATCAAGGATGCACTTAATGAATTACAAGATATTAGGAAAGAACTTGGTTAGGTTGACTCTGCTTTTGTAAGATAACTCAGTGATATGTAACTATAACATCAGAATTATCAGTATAGTGCAGGTACACAAGCACTCGTACATACATGATATAGTTAATAAACGCGCAAGCAGCACACACATATATTCATACAGTTGTAGTAGCCCGTTGCATGCTATTTTGATTAAGATCAGAGCAGCACATTCCTTAGGTGATACAAGTACACAAGGTCGTATGATCATAATGTTTCTTGTTTCTTTTTGGCTCTAGAGACACGAAAGAACTAGCGTCCATGCAGGTGTTATTTCTTCTATCAAACAAGCAATTTATTAAGCAAAGAAGATACTTGTACTTGATTTCTATATCCAGGAAAATTATAGAGATAAACATGAAAAATATTATGAAACATAATTCCAGACAATAAAATGATAACTAACAGAGATAATCTCATACTGGATTCTTCTACTACTCTTCAGGTAAGGAATAATGATAATTTTGATTCTGCTGGACAAGAAACAATCAGCTCTAATAATCAACTCAGCGTCACTAGCTTACTCCGAAAAATACCAGTCCAAGACTTTTTGATTCAAGACAGCATAGTTGAACATTGTCCAAGCCAATGTTGGAGATGGGATATGAATGATCTTTTGCCAGATTACCGCAAGTGTTTTTCGCTGACCAATTAGCTGAACATTGTTTTCGCTGACCAATAAGATGAATATAGTCTTGCTTAAATTCGTCCCAGTTTTGTGAAATTCTAAACAATCATAAGCAACTGTCATGTTAGAAACCTGATTGGCTGACCCTATGCTCAGAATTATTCAAACAAGCTAATGCCCAAACAAATAAGACACACATGGTCCATTTTCATCTCTTTTCTTATTCTTTCCCTCCCCTAAAATAGCCAGTACAAAAACTGAGCAAAAAACTTGAGAGGGGAGGGAGGGGAAGTACCTTCTGCTTGGCATTTATCTCTGTTGAAATAATAGTATAATTATGGTTATAGCCGTTAGATTTATAACGGTAACTAGAGTTTCTTACAGCTCTTCATTCTACTGTTTCTAGCCGTTGTATTTGGTTGATTGTTAAGTCTATTTAAGGTTGATGTCTGTATTTTTGTAGCGCTGCTGAAGCACTGTACTTTGAATGAAGTAAATTGTTCTTATAGAATAAATCTTGCTTTCTTCAATTTATTCTATATGGTATCAGAGCTAAGGCTCATTTATCTACTGCTGTCGTTATATGATTACAAAGAGCACTAAAGAATTTGTCCAAGTAATATCACTGTGTATCTGCATATAGATGCTCTGCTTTTGTTGAAGGCATAGAGGAAGAAGACGAGTTTGAGAGTGGAGACGAGTTTGAAAGTGAAAGAATTGCTGAGGTAGAGAAATTATTCTTTAATTGGGATTCTAGAAAGACCCAAAGAATTTAGTGGATATTTTTTAAATGTTTTTTCAGACAAGTGGGGTAACTTGTAAAACCCACGTATTGTTTTTACAAAAAGGGGAGTGGGTTGTGTCTTCTTGCATGGTCGACACGTGTATTCCACTAACTCCAAAACAAGCTTCCTCTATACGCTTAGCTCCGAAATTCTAAGCTCTTTCTTCCCTATATTCATCTCTCACTTAACATTTCTAAAATATCTGGTTGCCTGTTCATTCTTTGTTCCGTCATCTTCTTCATCTTCTCATTTATTTCTCTTCCTCGTCACGAACACTTTAGCAAGAACAAGTATTTCAGCATTATGTCTGAAACTCCTACACCTACTTCTCATTCCCGTAGAACTGAAGGATCTGGAGTAACTGCTGGACCTTCTCTTCCACCTTCTGTTCCAATTTCTTCATCCAATATCTTCGATGGTAACTCTGTCATGGTCACCAACCTCAAACTCACCAGTACCAACTATCTATCATGGAGCAAGGCCGTGGAAATGTTTATCATGGGACGGGGTAAGGATGATTACCTCTACGGGCACATGCAAATCCCTTCTGCCACAGATCCACTGTTTAGACAGTGGAAAACTGAGAATGCAATGATAATGTCCTGGTTAATAAGCTCAATGACCCCAGAAATTGGTCATAACTTTATCCTCTATACGACTGCAGCCGATATATGGAAAGCAGCTAAGGAGTTATACTCTAAAACTGACAATGTTGCAGAGATCTATGAGTTAGAGACTCAGCTAGCTGAGATTAAGCAAGGAGATTCGACTGTAAGTACTTACTATTCGCAACTTACTCTCCTGTGGCAACAAATAGACACTTATGAGACTCACAATTGGGGGTTACCAGCTGATGCATTAGCATTTAAAAGGTTTATTGAAACAAAAAGAGTGTTTAGGTTTCTTCAAGGGTTGCATAAGGATTTTGATACTGCAAGAAGTAGGCTATTAGGAATGAAACCATTTCCATCCTTAAATGCTGTATTCTCAGAAGTTAGACTAGAGGAGTCTAGAATTAAGGTTATGATGGGAGGTTCACATGTTGCTAATGATGGATCTGGGTCTGCATTAGTTATGCAAAATACATTAGATCATCAAGTTGCTATGTCTGCATATAAGGGGTCATCTCAAGGAGGAAAGTTTCAAGGAAAACCATACTGTAAGTTTTGTAATCGACCAGGCCATTCATATGATAATTGTTATAGTAGACCAGATGCCAAAGTTCAAAGGCCAGCTTCCAGGTCATTTGGGAACAACTGGAGGCATAATCAAAACTGGAGAAACAATAGTAATATTAATACTTCTAATTGGAAATCACCAGCATCTCATAATTGGAAAGGAAATCAAACTCAGGGATCAATGGCTAATATGGTGAATCAGATGAATAATGAGCTGCAGAATGAACTAGGAAATGGAACCAACCCTCCTGTTCAGCAACAACTTGATGCTTTGTTCAAAATGATTGGACATCAACAATCTGAGAAAGGATCTATTCAGTCTGAGCCAACAAACCATGCCATCTCTGTAGCTACAATGGCTCAAGCAGGTAATGGAGGTAATTGTGTTTCATCTAATCTAATGACTTGGATTGTTGATTCTGGGGCATCTGATCACATGACATATCAACATGCATTAATTACTAATTACAGGGGTTTTCCTACACCAAAATATGTTCAGGTTGCTACTGGTTTTAAAGTTCTCATTTTAGGAAAGGGTGATGTGATCCTTAGTAATGACATCAAATTACTTAACGTTTTATATATTCCTAACCTGAGTTTTAATCTGATATCCGTACGCAAATTTACTATGGATAATATGTGCATCGCATCTTTTTCACCTACTGGGGTTCAATTTCAGGGGACATCTTTGGGGAAGAGGATTGGCAGTGCTAAGGTGCACAAAGGTCTCTATATTTTGGAATCTGAATTAGGGCCCAGAAATGGAAATGTATGGAGTATGGCTAGTTCTGCTAGGATTGCTGAGGGTATATCTGAAGGAGCTTCTATCTCTGAAGGTCCTTCTAATACTCACTCTAAGCAAAATATTTTGTTATGGCATAATAGACTAGGGCATCCTAGTTTTTTGTATCTTAGGAAAATTATGCCTGCTTTATTTCAGAATATTGATCCAACTTGTATTAGTTGTGAATTTTGTGAACTAGCCAAACAAGCTAGGGCTGTTTATCCGCCTAAATTGTATGTTCCTTCTCAGGCATTTAATTTAATACATTCAGACATTTGGGGTCCGTCAAGGGTAAGTAATATCAATGGTGCTCGTTGGTTTATTTCCTTTGTTGATGATCATACAAGGATTACCTGGGTGTTTCTAATGAAACACAAGTCTGAAGCTGGAAATTTGATTAAGAATTTCATCATATTTGTTCAAAACCAGTTTAACACAACTATTAAAACTCTAAGATCTGATAATGGTCTTGAGTATTTAGACAAAGGAGTTCAGAATTTTTTGGTCAGTGTTGGTATTCATCATCAAACAGCATGTGCATATACACCCCAACAAAATGGGGTGGCAGAGAGGAAGAATAAGCATTTGTTAGAAGTTACAAGGGCTATTATGTTTACCAAGTGTGTACCCAAATTTTATTGGGGTGAAGCCGTTCTTACGGCTACTTACCTGATTAACAGGATGCCTTCTAGAGTATTATCTTTTCAATCACCTATTGATGTTCTTAAACAATGTTATCCATATTCTCATCTGATATCTACATTACCGATTAAAATTTTTGGTAGTACTGCGTTTGTTTATTTACCTGCACACATGAGAGGAAAGTTAGAGAATAGAGCTGTTAAGTGTATTTTTATTGGCTACTCTAACTCTCAAAAAGGATATAAGTGTTTTGATCCTCAATCTAAAAGGGTTTATACTACTTTAAATGTTAAGATTGATGAGAGTACTGCATTTTACAATAAACTAACTGATAATTATCGTTCTGAGCATTATGATTTCTGGAGCATTATTGATGTCTCAACCAATACTAATCACATATCTGAGTGTCCAGCAGTAGAAAAACAGGGACCTATAGAACATGTTACAGGTACTGAAGATCCAGCTCGAGGACAGCAGTGGGATCAACAACATTTCCACACACATCCTATCATAAAAGTATATCAACGACGAAGGCATAGTCCAGCAGGAGTGGAACAGATAGACTCTGCTGCAGATGCCTATCCCACTAACAGTCAGCAGCAGAATATTCAGGAACTTACAGCTAAGGACTCAAGGTCTGATGAACAATTTACTTATCAAGATACAAATGAAGAGCTACCATATGTGGATGATAGACCAATTGCAGTTCGAAAAGAGGTAAGGGAGTGTACTAAACACCCCTTGAGTAAGTTCGTTTCTTATATTGCTTTGTCTCCTACATTTTCCGCATTTACTTCTTCACTGGATTCACACAAACTACCTACTAATATTCAAGACGCACTAGACAATCCATTATGGTGTTCTGCAGTCAATGAAGAAATGAATGCTTTATTGAAGAATAAGACTTGGATCTTAGTTGATAAACAAAAGAACATGAAAACAGTGGGTTGTAAATGGGTGTTTTCTATTAAATATAATTCAAATGGTACGGTAAGTAGGTATAAAGCACGTCTAGTTGCAAAGGGCTTCACTCAAACTCATGGTATTGATTTTTTAGAAACCTTTGCTCCTGTTGCTAAGCTTAACACTATTAGAATTATTTTTACTATTGCCGTGAATCTTGACTGGAAAATGATTCAATTAGATATCAAGAATGCTTTCTTAAATGGGGATCTTAATGAAGATGTGTTTATGGATATTCCTCCTGGTTTTGGTAATGCTGATAACAGGAATAAGGTATGTAAACTGATGAAATCTCTCTATGGACTTAAACAGTCTCCTAGAGAATGGTTCAGGAAGTTTACCAATGTGGTTGTTAGCTATGGATTTGTTCAAACTCATAGTGATCATACTTTGTTTGTTAAAGGATTAGGAACTGGAAGAATGGTTGTTTTGATTGTCTATGTGGATGATATTATCCTAACTGGTAGTGATAACTGTGGAATTGATGAAATTAAGACACTGTTAGCTTCAACGTTTGAATTAAAAGATTTAGGATCACTTAAATATTTCTTAGGTATGGAAGTAGGGAGGACTACTAAAGGAATTTGTATCTCTCAAAGAAAGTATGTTATTGACCTACTTACTGAAACTGGGATGCTAGGATGCAAACCTGCAATTACCCCAGTTGATGCATGCTCAAAATCACATATTAATGCAAGTGCGGATGCAGTTGACAAACTAGGCTATCAAAGACTTGTTGGAAAGTTAATTTATTTATCGCATACAAGACCTGACATTTGTTATGCTGTTAGTTATGTTAGTCAATTCATGCATAATCCTACTATTTTTCATCTCAAATCTGCTATGAGAATACTTAGGTACTTGAAGAATGCTCCTGGGCAAGGCATGTTTTTCAGGAAAGCTGAAGATAGGGGCCTTACTGTGTATACGGATGCTGATTGGGGTTCTTCTTCAGACATGCGTTCAACTACTGGATACGGAACTTTTTTGTGGGGTAATCTAGTTACCTGGCGGAGTAAGAAACAGTCGGTTGTATCAAGAAGTAGTGCTGAGGCAGAGCTAAGGGCATTAGCACTGGGCATTTGTGAAGGATTGTGGATCAATAGGGTCGTAAAGGATTTGGGGTTCAAAATAGAGAATCCCATTCAAATTTATTGTGACAATATTTCTGCCATACACATGATTGAGAACCCTATTCAACATGATAAGTCCAAACACATTGAAATTGATAGGCATTTCATCCGGGAGAAGATTGAAGATCAGGTTATAAAAATTCAGCATATTCCTTCGGTGTTACAGATTGCTGACATATGGACAAAGCCAGTCACCGTTAAGATTTTTCAAAATTTACTTAGCAAGCTTGGTTGTATTAATATATACACCAAGCTTGAGGGGGAGTGTTGAAATAATAGTATAATTATGGTTATAGCCGTTAGATTTATAACGGTAACTAGAGTTTCTTACAGCTCTTCATTCTACTGTTTCTAGCCGTTGTATTTGGTTGATTGTTAAGTCTATTTAAGGTTGATGTCTGTATTTTTGTAGCGCTGCTGAAGCACTGTACTTTGAATGAAGTAAATTGTTCTTATAGAATAAATCTTGCTTTCTTCAATTTATTCTATAATCTCTGTCACGTCTCATCTATTATAGGCATTACTTGACATACAATGTGTCTTCATTTTACTCAAGGCGCAGCTTAAGAAGGCCAAAATATGGTAACATGGGCCAATAAACTTCTAACGTTGTTTTCTAGTTTATTAAATAAAATCATGTCACATACAGGAAGAATCTGCAGAAGTAAAATCTATTGCATGAGCAAGGGATGGTACAATATATGGGTTGAAATATTTTTGGTCATAAAGCACAAATCAAAAGTACACTGATGGGACAAAATTTCAATTGTGGGCCATGTCATCTGAAAAACCTGGAAGTACACTTGGTCTTTTGATCACAACATTCCCATTTTTATTATGTCACTTCAGACGCGAAAAAACTGTTAGAAAATGGATACAAGAACCAAGTAGAGAGAACGAATTTGATGGCTTGAGGCGTGTGTAAATACTATCCGTAAGGAATATTTGCCCCCACTAGATGCTGCAGGATTATAGGCAAATTTCCTCTTAGGATACAACAGCCAAAACAATCTATTATCCTCTGCAAATAGGACAAATCCAATGAACTTTCAAATTGAGAGTGATTTTGAGTAGGAAGAAGAGTTTAGGATGTAAGGACTAACTTGAAATCAAGATGTCTTGAAAATGGGTCGCAATAGCCTTTTTATAGGCTCTTGAACTTCATTTCAGACGTTCATAGCCGTTGCATGGTGATTGGAAATGTTCATTGGTGCATAAGTTGCAATTCTAGATGAAAAGTCAGTTCTGTTGGCACATCAATCGATCAATATATCGATCAATGTCTCACAATAGCTTCTAACTTTCCATCCAAACCACTTCGACCGATCTATGTATCGACTGAAGTCACATTGATCGATCTATGTTGGACAGAGAGTTTCAACTTTGCACCCAGGGTACATCGATCGATCGAAGTCATCAATCTATGTGACATTGATCGATCGATGTGATCGATCTATGTCTGGCAGAATAGTGTATTGGATAGACCCATCATGAGATTACTACATGGATTAGCGTCATAAGTAAATCTCGTGATAGTCATGTTTTAATCCTTTGACTTGAGATTGTCATAGTTTCAAACATAAGGACTATTATATTTTGACATGATCAAACGTTATTCGTAACTGGATAATAATAATGGTCATGATTGAATGTGATAGAAATTATGTAGAGGATATTGAACAATCAAGATAGAATTTGTCCCTCTCTTTTGAGAGAGATATCTTTGGGCCCCTCGATTAGTGAGATTGTGAAATGCATGGCCGTGCTCAAATGAATTGATAGTGTGATCAATATCATTTGTTTTATCAGTCTACTTAGAGATCGAGTAATCATATGTTTGAACAATATAAGTATGACGCTGACCATGACTTATCTTCAAACTAGATATCGTGTGACAAAGGGATTAATGCATGTGATATTATTAGGCTAATTGGATTGTACTCATATTAATTGGGTAGTCGTAATGCCTTGCTAGAGGCCAATTACAACTTGTTGGTTTAATAGAGATTTAATCAACTACCAATTAATATGAGCCTATCGGGTCACACACAAGAATGCGTATGGCTAAGATTAATAATATTAATAATATTAATATTGGATATTAATTATTATTATTATTATCGCTTTTAATATTAATAATATTAATATTGGATATTAATTATTATTATTATGATTTTCGTTTTTTGGTGATTATATATATATATATATATATATATATATATATATATGCATTATCGGATAATAACGAGAGAATCCGTATCTGATATGGATTTTGAATATCCTGATAGAATCCATATTTGATATGGATTTTGATTGGCATCAACTAATCCGATTGGGACTCGGATTTTGATGTCCATATGTGTGTATATATATATGTTTATCTCGTATAGAGAAGACAGACGAAAACCAACAGAAAACGAAACCCTAGAATCGGTTTTGTGAAAAACCGAGTTCTTCAGCCGCGCCGTTTGAAGAGCTAGCACTCCGGGCGGAAGCGTTCGTGTGGATACCGACAGAGGGTGTTCGTGATTTCGCACCTCTTCCATCTGCAGGTTTCGAATCTACGGAGGCAATTTTTGATTTCTTTTGTCGAATTAAACAAACAACATGGATCCTTGGTAGGAAATCGGAGATCAAGTTTTGTTTTTCCGCTGCGCGTTTTGCAGTGATCTCGTTTGATTTCCTAACAGTGATATCAGAGCCACTTGTTGTCTCGTTTAAATCGACTATATCATGCTTATGTATTTATTGTTTTTCGTATGGCATGATATGTATAAAACAGTAATTCGGATTACATAAGATGAGAGAAGAATAGTGTTTTTCAATTCGTTTTCATGATATGATTTGTATACGGTGGTAATCGTTTGTCATGTGATGATCAAAACCGATTTTGTTTATATTAGATATAATCACACGATATGTGTAAAACCCTATTCGAATCTCATCTGGTGAGAGCGGATTGATGTTTTCAATTCGTTTTCATCAGATGTTATAATTCGAGATTGTTATATGTGATATAAAGTTTTCGTTTTTCATGAGACGATCAAAAACGATTATGTTTATATCGATATGAACAACCGATTGATGGTTTTGTTTTCGTGTTGCGAATGGCAGATTATCAATTCAATTGATGATTCTGTTTTCGTGTTTTGAAAGACAGATTATCAATTCGATGATGATTCTGATTTCTGGTTTCGGACGAAGATTATCAATTTGATTGATATTCTGTTTTAAGGTTTGTGTAAGATATATTATAATTGTTGATGTCTTTGCATGGTGCATAGCATGGCCTTATGAACTATGTGATTGACTTAGTCATATTTCTATTTTGAGTTATTATGGCATGCGTGCCGCTGTAGTTTTTGTTGTATTTTATTATACAATTAGTTAGGTTTTTCTTTATTGTTGTAATAAATGAAGAATCAAGCTACAAAAAGTGGTGATGGCGACACATACCAAGGACGAGTGGATTCCATGGAGATGGAGGCACGAGCTCAAGAGTAGAAGATATGTATCATTGCAAATGTTGTAATAGGAAGTCTTTCACATAGGGTTTCCTTTATGATCTTCATTTGGTCTCATGAAGATCATATTTAGTTTGGCCATGCTATGTCACGTTTACATATTTATCATTTTGTATGAGATGCGTGGATGATAGATTATATATGCATATAGGATGATACGATATAATGATATGCAAAACAAGACATAAACTAAGTTGAACCCTCATTAATAATTTAAGTCTTGATGCCATCCATGTCTTAAACACCTATTAAAACTGGGATTGTATTAAAGTAGGTATTGCCAAATCAATGTGCTTTAAACATTCCTAGCTACGTAGGATGAGTAATAGTGCTACTCATATGTTTAAAATTAATTAGACTTAATTGGGCTATCAAAACGGTTTTGGGCCCAAGGCATTAGATGGAATCTAACATACGATGATATATGATGTCATTATTCCATAAAATCTAAGAGTTAAATGAGATGTAATTGGTAAAGAAGTTACCTACCTAAATAACTTAATTTTAAGCGTCATGCCAAAGCTGAGTTTAGAATTAAGTCAAATATGGATCTTAGCTCACTAAAATATTTCTTTTGAGGGTTATGTTTTAGAGAGAGTTTTATAAATTTTAGCCTCATTATTAATAAAGTGTTACTTTGCATGTTTTGTAGATCATAAATGGCTGCTAATAACAATTCCACCTTATCGTTGCGATCAATCCTTGAGAAGGAAAAATTAAAAGAATGTGGGACTAATTTTGTTGATTGGTTTCGAAACTTGAGAATCGTTCTCAAGCAAGAAAAGAAGTCCTACGTGCTCGATGACCCTGTCCCTGAACCCCCTCCTGCTGATGCTTCTGTTGCTGTTAAGAACAAGTATAAGAAGCATGTGGAAGATTCTAATGACATAGGATGTCTAATGTTGGCAACTATGTGTCCAGGACTTCAGAAAGACCTGGAACACTTAGAGGCTTATGAGATGAGTGTGCATCTCAAACAAGCATTCCAACAACAGGCCAGGCAGGATAGGTTTGACACCGCTGTTGCACTTTTTGACTGTAAGATGTCTGAAGGTGAATCTGTTAGCGCTCATGTTTTAAAGATGAAAGGCTATATAGATCACCTTGCAAGACTTGGATATCCCTGAGTTTGGAACTCGCCACGGATTTGATCCTACACTCTTTGCCTAGCAGTTTTTCTCAATTCGTTATGAATTACAATATGAATAATATGGAAAAGTCCATTCCTGAGATACACGGTATGCTCAAAACTGCTGAGGGGAATATCAAAAGGTCTACCCAAGTATTGAGTGTCAATATCAATCCTATGAAAAAGAAAGGTAAAGGCAAGGGTAAGCCTAAAGGTGCGAAGGGTGCAAAAGGGTCCAAGGGTCAAGCTAAACCGAAACCTGGTCCCAAGTCAAAAGTTCCTAAGGAAGGAACTTGTTTCCATTGCAACAAGTCTGGGCATTGGAAAATAAATTGTGACGTTTATTTGGAAGAGTTGAAGAAGCTGAAGGGTAGTACGGCTACATGTTCAGGTATTTATGTTATAGAAATTAATTTATCTACTTATTCTTCCTGGGTATTAGATACTGGATGTGGATCCCATATTTGTACAAATATGCAGGGGCTCAAAAGGAGTAGGATGCTGAAGAAGGGCGAAGTGGACCTACGTGTTGGCAATAGAGCAAGAGTTGCTGCTATAGCTGTAGGGACCTATGAGCTTGTCTTGCCCAATAGGCTTTTGTTAGTTTTAAACAATTGCTTTTATGTTCCTACTATGAGTAGGAATCTTATTTCAGTGTCTGTTTTGGATGATGAAGGTTATTCATTTTTAATTAAAAATAAGAAGTGTTCTATTTTTTATAAAAATGACTTGCTTTATTGTATTGCAAGTAGTTATAATGGCATTTATGTCCTTAACTTTGATGATTCCAATGACGGTAATATTTATAACATATCTTCAAAGAGAACTAAGCCAAATGAATTAAACCCTGCATATTTATGGCATTGTCGCCTTAGCCATATAAATGAGAAGCGCGTATCTTAACTCCATCAAGATGGATTATTAGATTCATTTGATTTTGAATCATTTGAAAATTGCGAGTCTTGTTTGCTTGGAAAGATGACAAAGACCCCTTTTACTGGACATAATGAAAGGGCTAATGACTTATTAGGCTTGGTACATACAGATGTATGTGGCCCAATCAGCATTAGTACCAGAGGAGGATTTCAATATTTCATTACTTTTACTGATGATTTCAGTAGGCATGGCTATGTCTATCTAATGAAACATAAGCATGAGTCTTTTGAAATGTTTAGAACTTTTCAAAATGAAGTACAAAATCAACTTGGTAAGACAATTAAAACGCTTCGATCAGATCGAGGTGGTGAATATTTGAGCCAAGAATTTGACCAACATCTAAGAAATTGTGGAATCGCTTCACAGTTGACTCCTCCAGGAACTCCACAATGGAATGGTGTTTCTGAAAGGAGAAATCGAACTTTATTAGATATGGTTCGATCTATGATGGGTCGAGTAGATCTTCCTTTATCTTTTTGGGGTTATGCCTTGGAGACAGCTACATTCATTTTGAACCGTGTACCATCTAAAGCGGTTGAAAAGACACCATATGAGATATGGACTGGAAGAGACCCAGTTTGTCTTTTCTTAAGATTTGGGGTTGTGAAGCTTATGTGAAAAAATTAGTGTCAGATAAGCTAGCTCCAAAGTCTATCAAATGTATTTTTGTGGGGTATCCTAAGGAAACTAAAGGGTACTATTTCTATATTCCCTCAGAGAACAAAGTGTTTGTTGCTCGAAATGGAGTCTTTTTAGAAAAGGAGTTTCTCTCTAAGAAAACTAGTGGGAGTATAGTACAACTTGAGGAAACTCAAGTTCCACAAGATATCATTGAACCGTCTTTAGAGACAATTTCAGAACCACAAACAGTTGTGGAGCCTGAAAATGTAACACAAGTCCAACGCAGATCTGATAGGATACATCGTCAGCCAGAGAGATATGGATTTCTTGTGACTGATGATATTGAAGTTATGCTCATAGATCAAGATGAGCCTACTACCTATCAGGAAGCTGTGTCAGGTCCAGATTCAGATAAATGGCTTGGAGCCATGAATTCTGAGATGCAATCCATGTTTGATAACCAAGTTTGGTCTTTAATTGATCCTCCAGAGGGTATTAAGACTATTGGTTGCAAATGGGTTTTCAAGAAGAAAACTCACATGGATGAAAATGTGCAAACCTACAAATCAAGGCTTGTGGCTAAAGGTTTCAAGCAAACTCATGGTATAGACTATGATGAAACATTTTCACCAGTTGCTATGCTTAAGTCTATTCGAATTCTCCTTGTCATTGCAGCATACTATGATTATGAGATATGGCAAATGGATGCCAAAACTGCTTTCCTTAATGGAAATTTACTCGAGGATGTGTACATGACACAACCTGAGGGTTTTGTAAATCCTGAGAATTCAAAGAAGGTTTGCAAGCTTCAAAAGTCCATCTATGGATTGAAGCAAGCATCTCGAAGCTGGAATCTTCGTTTTGATGAAACAGTTAAGAACTTTGGTTTCATCAAGAATGAAGATGAACCTTGTGTTTACAAGATGGTTAGTGAGAGTGCAGTAGTGTTTCTGGTCTTATATGTGGATGACATATTGCTTATTGGGAATGATATCCCTACCTTGCAAAAGGTTAAGGCTTGGTTAGGAAATTCATTTTCAATGAAGGACTTGAGTGAGGCTAACTATATCCTTGGTATCAAGATCTATAGAGATAGATCTAAAAGGATAATAGGCTTGAGTCAAAGTACATACATAGATAAAATGTTGAAGAGGTTCAATATGCAAGAGTCCAAGAAAGGATTCCTGTCTATGTCTCATGGCATTCATCTTAGCAAGAAGCAATGTCCTCGGACATCTGATGAGCGAGATCGAATGAATAAAATTCCTTATGCTTCTTCTATAGGATCGATCATGTATGCAATGTTATGTACTAGACCAGATGTCTCATATCCATTGAGCACAACGAGTAGATATCAAGCTGACCCCGGTGAAGGTCACTGGACAGCGGTCAAGAATATTCTTAAGTACCTCAGAAGGACTAAAGATGTATTCTTGGTTTATGGAGGTTTGGATGACGAGTTAGTTGTAAATGGTTACACAGATGCTAGTTTCCAAACCGACATAGATGATTTCATATCGCAATCCGGTTTTGTATTCACATTGAAAATGGTGGAGCTGTTAGTTGGAAGAGTTCAAAACAAAGCACTGTGGCTGATTCTACAACAGAGGCTGAGTATATAGCAGCATCAGATGCAGCTAAAGAAGCAGTTTGGTTGAAGAAGTTCATCACTGAGCTAGGAGTAGTACTAGCATTGCAAATCCTGTGGACATTTATTGTGACAACAATGGTGCCATAGCACAAGCAAAAGAGCCTAGGTCTCATCAGAGATCTAAACATATACTCAGACGGTACCATCTCATTCGAGACATCATCGATAGAGGAGATGTCAAGATATGCAAAGTTGACACAAACGATAACATAGCGGATCCATTGACTAAGCCTCTCTCACGGGTCAAGCATATCAGCACACTAGATCTATGGGTCTCAGATATTTGTGGGCCTAGTGCAAGTGGGAGATTGTTAGTGTATGTGCCCTAGGCCATGATTTGGATATTTATGTTATGCATTTATTATTAATAAAAGAGGTTTTATTATCATTATTGTTGGTTAGTATGTTACACAATTTTGAAGTATGTCCCTGATTCATTATTGTTATAGAGATAAAATAATTTATAATCCGTATGAGTATTGATTTGATAATCATGAGATGATTATGTGTATGGTGATACGAATCAATCTCATAGATACTTGTTAGATAACAGTGTATTGGATAGACCCATCATGAGATTACTACATGGATTAGCGTCGTAAGTAAATCTCGTGATAGTCATGATTTAATCCTTTAACTTGAGATTGTCATAGTTTCCAACATAAAGACTATTATATTTTGACATGACCAAACGTTATTCGTAACTGGATAATAATAAAGGTCATGATTGAATGTGATAGAAATTATGTAGAGGATATTGAACAATCAAGATAGAATTTGTCCCTCTCTTTTGAGAGAGATATCTTTGGGCCCCTCGATTAGTGAGGCTGTGAAATGCATGGCCGTGCTCAAATGAATTGATAGTGTGATCAATATCATTTGTTTTATCAGTCTACTTAGAGATCGAGTAATCATATGTTTGAACAATATAAGTATGACGCTGACCATGACTTATGTTCAAACTAGATATCGTGTGACAAAGGGATTAATACATGTGCTATTATTAGGCTATTTGGATTGTACTCGTATTAATTGGGTAGTCGTAATGCCTTGCTAGAGGCCAATTACAACTTGTTGGTTTAATAGAGATTTAATCAACTACCAATTAATATGAGCCTATCGGATCACACACAAGAATGCGTATGGCTAAGATTAATAATATTAATAATATTAATATTGGATATTAATTATTATTATTATTATTATTATCGCTTTTAATATTAATAATATTAATATTGGATATTAATTATAATTATTATGATTTTCGTTTTTTTGTGATTATATATATATATATATATATGCATTATCGGATAAAAACGAGAGAATCCGTATCTGATATGGATTTTGAATATCCTGATAGAATCCATATTTGATATGGATTTTGATTGGCATCAACTAATCCGATTGGGACTCGGATTTTGATGTCCATATGTGTGTGTATATATCTGTGTATCTCGTATAGAGAAGACAGGCGAAAACCAACAGAAAACGAAACCCTAGAATCGGTTTTGTGAAAAACCGAGTTCTTCAGCCGCGCCGTTTGAAGAGCTAGCACTCCGGACGGAAGCGTTCGTGTGGATACCGACAAAGGGTGTTCGTGATTTCGCACCTATTCCATCTGCAGATTTCGAATCTACGGAGGTAATTTTTGATTTCTTTTGTCGAATTTGCAGTGATCTCGTTTGATTTCCTAACAGATACAAGTCTTATTACTTCTACCGAACAAGCGTATAAAGCAAAGAAGATTTTTTTCTTGGACTTGATGCGTATATCCTAATGTTATACCCGATTATTTTAAAAGAAAAATAAAAGGAAATATATAAATATAAATATAGTATAATGGTTATCTAAGATGATTAGGTTAAGATAAGTAAATAAGAGATAAAATAAATCTTAACTGATTAGTTTAAAATAGCATTATTACCTTTATCCATCAGGATACCTAACTATCTATTTATTCTACCCAAAACCAACCCTAAGCTCACCTTAACACAATTCGGCTCCCAACTCCAACCCTACCCTAGTTCCATTCGGCCTCACCACCATAAGAAGAGAAGCAAAATTATCTTTCATCAAGCCTAGCGTATCTCCATGGGGAGCACCAGTGCTGTAAAGAAGAAGGACGACGGCATGCGGCTATGCATTGACTACAGAGAGTTAAATAAAGTCACTATTAAGAACAAGTACCCTCTGGTCCGGATTGACGATTTATTCGATCAGCTGAGAGGAGCCACTATATTCAGTAAAATTGATCGTTCTAGTTATCATCATCTGAAAATTAAAGCTGAAGACATTCCAAAGACCGCTTTTTGATACGGGCATTATGAATTCCTGGTAATGCCATTTGGATTAACCAATGTCCTAGCCGCATTCATGGACCTAATGAACACTGTATTTCGCAAACAACTGGACAAGTTTGTTGTGGTATTTATCGATGACATCCTGGTATATTCGCCAGATGAGAATACTGACGCCGAACACTTGCATATAGTATTGAGTATGTTGCAAGAAAAACAATTGTACGCCAAGTTCAACAAATGTGAATTTTGGCTACAGAGTGTTACGTTCTTAGGACATGTTATGTCGGAAGCTGGCATAGCAGTAGATCACAAGAAGATCGAGGCAATTACAGATTGGCCGCGACCGACGAATGTTACTGAAGTTCGAAGCTTTTTGGAACTAACAAGCTATTATCGTAAGTTCGTTGAAGGATTCTCCAGAATAGTAGTACCACTAACCAGACTAACCTAAAAGAACACCAAATTTGAGTGGACTGCCGAGTGCGAGAGAAGCTTTGCTGAACTCAAGCAAAGATTAACCTCAGCTCCAATAATAGCCCAACCAGTTGAAGGAGAAAGTTACACTATATACACTAATGCCTCTAGAAATGGATTAGGTTTCGTCCTGATGTAGAAGGACCGAATCATTGTGTACACATCCCGACAACTTAAACCCTATGAACAGAATTATCCAGTGCATGATTTGGAATTGGCCGCTGTAGTGTTCATACTAAAAATTTGGAGACATTATCTGTATGGGGAACGGCGCGAGGTGTACACCGATCATAAGAGTATGAAATACTTATTCACTCAGAAAGAGTTAAATATGAGACAACGCAGGTGGCTTGAACTGATCAAGGATTACGACTTCGCCATTCATTACCACCCAGGTAAGGCGAATAAGATGGCTGACGCACTGAGTCGAAAATCCAGCCATGCAAGACGAACACCTCTAGAGCGAGATATGGCTAAGTTTGAATTAAATATGGTCGAGTCTACATCTAATATTCGAGCAACCTTAATAATAACGCCAACATTGATTGATTGGATAAATGATGCACAGTTAAGGGATGCTGAGTTGTTAAGGATTGCAGATTAGGTTAAACAAGCACCAAAAGATGATTTTCAGATAAGAGATGACGGCAGTTTATGGTTCCGGAACCGACTGCATGTACCAAACGACGATGAAATCGGGAGAGAGGTCTTGAAGGAAGCTCACAATTCCCGACTATCCATACACCTCGGAGCCACCAAAATGTATCAAGATCTGAAACAACATTATTAGTGGGATGGAATAAAACGACAAATAGCTGATTATATAGAATGATGCCTAGTATGTCAGCAGGTGAAGGCGGATCACCAGAAACCGGCGGGTCTCCTACAACTATTGGAAATTCAAGAGTGGAAGTGAGAACATATCACTATGGATTTCATCACGGGACTTCCAAAGACTCAAAGAGGCAGTGATGCCATATGGGTAATTGTGGATAGAGTTATTAAAACCGCGCATTTCTTACCCATGACAATTCAAGCTTCGATGGAAAAATTGGTACAAATGTATATAGATAACGTCGTGAGTCTGCATGGTGTTCCAGTAAGCATAGTCTGCGATCGAGATCCGCGTTTCACCTCCAGATTTTGAACTGCGTTTCAACGCGCTATGGGTACTGAGATCCTGATGAGTACCGCATTCCACCCACAAACTGATAGACAGACTGAAAGAACTATACAAATATTGGAAGACATGTTATGTGCCTATACATTTGATTTTCGGGGTAATTGGGACAAAACTGTGAAGTTAATGGAATTCGCTTATAACAATAGCTACCGCAACTCGATAGGAATGGCACCTTTCGAAGCGTTATATGGACGGAAGTGTCAATCCCCCTTGTATTAGGACGAAGTCGGTGAAAGAGCAGTTACCGGGTCAGAATTGGTAGAGCAAACCAAGAACCAAGTCCGACAGATACGCGAAAGGCTAAAGGTGGCTCAGGATCGCAGCAAGAGCTGGACAGACTCGAAACGACGACCTATCGAGTTTGAGATCGGCGAGAAGGTATACTTGATGATCTCACCGACAAAAGGAGTAATGCGCTTCGGAGTAAAAGGAAAGTTAAGTCCTCGTTTCATCGGACCATATAAAATTTTAAAGAAAATTAGACCCGTAGCATACCGACTAGCATTACCACCTTCACTATCCCAGATACAGGATGTGTTCCATGTATCGCAACTACGAAGATACGTCCATGATCCAAGCCATGTATTGGAACATCAGCAGTTGGAAATCCGGGATGACGCTTCCTACGACGAAGTGCCAATGCGTATTTTAGATTGAAAGGAGCAAATATTACGAAGTAGATTCAATTTGTGAAAGTACAGTGGAGTAATCGCACTAAACGGGAGGCAACTTGGGCGCCAGAGCAACGAATGAGGGAAAAACCCTCAGCTCTTTGACTAAGGTACATAAGTTTCGATGCCGAAACTTTTTATAAGGGAGGGCAAAATGTTACAACCTAACTCCCGTTACGTGCTTAGAATGAACCTCGTTGTAATATCATAAGTGGTATAATGTGTCTAAGTGTTATCTTAAATAAATTCTAGGAATTTCTTAAGTAACCTAATAGGTGTAAGACATATTAATGTATAAATAAAGTAGTACAAGTTAAAGAGACAAAACAATGCTAGGAGGGTAATTTCACACCCTACTTACACCACCCCCTACCCGGCCCTTCCTTTTTCTTTTTAAAGAGATTTTTTCCAATTTTCTATTCTCCATCATTTGCATGTCTTACAAAAATAAGACACTCCACCACTCTTGTTACACGCAAATTACTTTTCTTCCACACCTTCACAATCCAAGAAAGTTTCGACATCCCTCATCCACTACACCATCCGTCCAACCTCCTTCTTTTCTCCAAAATTATTCATTTCTTCCCTTTTATTTTTTTTCCATTATGTCAAATCTTACACAAGTAAGACAACCCATCACTCCCTTTTTATGCACATACTTTTCCTCCCCACTCACTACTAAATCAAGAACTCTAATCATTCCTTCCACTAGGCAATCTCGGCCAAACAAGGGATGGAAGACATTAAAATAACCTCCTCTCACAACTTCACTTCATCCCATTCCATTTACATCTAATTCACTCTCTTTCATCAAACTCTCTTCACTCGTATCTCTCTCCAAGAAGAATCCTCTTATTCTCCAAATTTCCCTTCAAGCCATGAGTGCTCCTCAAGAATGAGATAACCTTCTTCCATCTTCAAATAAAGAAACAAGTCACCCAATTACAAAATCAACAAGGTAAAACATTCTTTACTCTTCCTACACATCCTTCTATCACCCATCTCTCCAGGAGTTTCATCACCTCTCCTATTCTAGGCCTCAAACCGAGAACATCACCAAGGAGGTGGGGGAAGTTGCTAGTTGAACAAAGTGTGAAGCTTCAAACTATCTAAGGTAAGATTTGTTTAGATTGAGTCCTTAAGCCTTCATAACCTCTGTTTCTTCAAATAAAGACTAATCTTTTCATTCTTTTTGGCCACATAGGCCGTACACCCTTACACCAAAGGGAAGAAGAAATCTTTCATTATTAAGTGTAAGATTCAAGTATTCTAAGGCAAGTATTCTTTTTAACTTCTTCAAGGAAATTAAAAATGAAGTTTATTATGTTCACAATTAAGAAATGGATCATGCATGCAACAACTAAAATGAAGTCTCTAATACCAATTGATGAAAAGGATGTTTGCATGTCCAAATTGTGTACGAATGTGTACCTTTCTTGAATGGATTCATCAAATATAACTAGGATGATACTTAGATTTAACATTTGCATGGCATAAATGAGGCATTGAACAGCCCTTGAGGACGTGAATGACAAAAAGACTTGAACTTTATCATTCATTCATCACTTTGATGCAAATTGTAGGAATATGAGTACATTATACTAGAAAGTGCACTAAGAACTTCATCAACCATCATCTTCATACATGCATGTGAAGAATTATATCATTTTCTTTATGTTCATATGTAAGAGAAGAGATTCACATAAGTATGGTCATGGTGTAGTATAGTGATGGTACAAAACAAACCATTTCACAATGCATGTCATTAAAGATGCAATATTTGATCATCAACATCATAGAATCACCCTTTTCCTTATTAGAGGGGACGGTTTATGAGCCTCCACCATAGGCCATGAAATCATCACCATCATAATGATGTGTATCTTGATGATCATGGCCTAAGAAGGTGTGATTCCATGGGTGTTACACTTGATGTGCTTGCATGTCATTTTTAGCATGATCACCATCATAAACCTAATCTTTGTGATCATGAATATATTTGTATGATGTAATTTGAGCATGTTAAAATTAAGGATGTTGATGCACTTCATGAATCATCATCAAAATACTTATGGTAAGTAAGATATAAAAATATATGTCATCATCTTAGCCTCATGCATGCACTTCACACATTGAAAAATCCATATTGGAATGCCCTCCAACATTCGGCCAATAGGCCAAAGTAATGCCAACTTGGTGTATAATTTATTATTTGGATGCATGTATGTGAACATGTATATTTGTAATGTATAAACAAAAGGAGAGTTACCATGAATGTGACAATTATACCAAATATGACATTTCAAGCATTTGGATAGGATAAGTTTCGGCCATAGTGCCATAACTGGTATTTACATGATGATTTACACCTATATGAGAATACCTATATGGCTATATGTAATCTAGGCATAATATGTAAAAATTACCACATTTGGGTAATACATAAAAATTTGGAAAATCCAAATGTATATGAAGGGTAACTTTCGGCCAATGAGCCTAAATTATGTCATGTTGACGCACAAATGACCATGTGAATATACTTATGTGATTATGTATGTTGGTGATGTGAAAATAAATGGAAAAGTTGACATAAATACAACTACAAAATGTTGAAATTTCAAGAATTGGGCATCACTAGTTTCGGACCAATGGCCATCTTGGCACCCAACATGATGAATTATACCCCTTTGATAATCTTTATGTGGCTAAATATTTATTAGGCGTCACATATATGGAAAATTAGCACAATGTAACACTTCATGAAATTAAGAAATTTAATTTGTGCAAATGGACACTTTTAGGCCCTAGGCCCAAAGTGTGTGTCTTGTCTTGAATTAATCTCCTTCAAGCATAATCATATAAGTACATGTACAATTTACATTATACCACTTGTACACCTTTAACTCAATATAAGTGGCACAGGTATATTATATGGGCAACTAGCTTATATGCTTAATACCTCAAATTGAAGAATTAAAGTATGCATGTATGATAACACACGACCAAGAGGGCCAACTGAATAAATATTAAGTAAATACATCTATCAACAAATAAGAACGTAATTCCAATCAAGAGCAATCACGAAACTAATTCCAGAAGAGAAGCCTACGTTAAGCATTCCCTTATGCATGTTCTTTTCATGATTTTCAACACAATGAGTTTTATTTACGAACATGTTCATGAGATGATTTCTGCAAGAAATGTTTTACAGTTTTCATGATTTAAGGAATTGTACCGCGGGACGAATGATTCCATATGATTTATGCATGTATCTGTGGTGGAGTGTAACACCTAGTCAGGGACAAGGGTTCTCTACCTTTCTGTATACGCATGATCTGCTGGCTGAGTGTAACACCTTATTTGGGACAAGGGTTCTCTGCTTTTCAGTTACGTCTATGACGTTCTGTATCTAGAGCTGCCTGATGTCTGGTTCTGGGGAGGATGTCAGGGGCAAAATACGTTGTTGCAGAGTGTAACACCGCGTCCGGGACTCGGGTTCTCTGTTATAACGTGTCACCGTTAGTCCCATATACATATGATGTAACACCATGGTTTGACCACCATGATTCATAGATGGTACTCGTGGCTACTCGAGGAATCATTCGATATGTCGTGGGTACCATTCTTATGTTACGAAAAGTGATATAGCCAATCATGTCATGTCATGTTTATGTATGTATGAAAGGAATTTTCAAAAGTTTTACGATGCATACATCACGATCATGTCTCATGCACCCTCGAGTGCCCCTAAGTTATGACTCTCATAGTACGAGACCAAGTATGATTAACGAACAATAAGAAACAAACCGAAGAGATTACACACAAGAACGATACTGACTATACGCTAAAACAAGAATGATTAATGGAAGAGTCTGGTTACTTTGTGATGCTCTGCATGATTTCTGTTATATTTACTGTGTTGTTAATTTCTGTTGATTTCTTTAGTGTGATCTCCATTCATATGATACATTTGATATTTAAGCTATACTTCACTGTATTACCCACTCTCCCGGTCCCCATTCATGATCCACTTGACGAATCTAGGCGGAAATACTTGCTGAGCGATTCGTTATCGCTCAACCCTTTATTTTACCATGCAGACCCACAGGATCCTGAGCCGGAGTTCATAGAGGATGAGCCTCGAGACTATGTGTGGAGAGCTGACTATTAGCCAACAGTGGCATCTTTTATATGGAGAATGCTTCATTACCCTGTCTTCTGTAGCTTCATTCGCCTGCTGAATCATACAATGAAAAGCATGGGGATCTCGATATTCAATCCCTTTTTTGCTAGCTTAACAGCGTCTTCATATGATGTGTTATTAAAGCATCCTATGCAACTACATGACTCATCACAGTACTGGTTATCAGCAAAGCAGTCACAGTAATTGGCTAATGAATTTTGCAGAATAATTCGAAAAGGTTTAGAAATAAGCAGTCAAACTTACATGTTCAAACATCTGTTCCTCCGACATTTGCAACGTTTAAAACCACTACTGGAACTGGAATCCATTTATAGGAGATGCCTAATAGAAGGACAGCTTATATAAAGGAAACAATGACAATAAAATCGCAGGCGCATAAAAAAAATATCTCAGACCTGCATACTCCGAATACAGACAACCAAAGAACGAAAACTAGTCGAGACGTGACTAGATGATCATTGTCCTTAAAGCAATTTTGCCTCTATCGGTGTAAGGTAGTCTTCAAGCAAATGCTTCCCAGGATATAACGGCTTTTTCCCTTTCTTTTGCTCT
>AP025052.1:3797724-3830264 GCA_036186865.1 Eustoma russellianum
CCTGATAATTAATTTCATGGGCCACATCCATGTATAAGATTTAAAAAGTTGGAAGAATCTTCATTACCCCAGAACTATTTATTATAGCTTCATTCGTTTGCTGATTCAAGCGATGTGCGATGTCTGACAGAAGAGTTTGAGCAGTTTACAGATCCCTGTGCATATCTATGCGGAAAGCACGTGGAAAAATAAGATAAAATGAGAAAAATATGACAACAAAAGATATAATTTGAACTTCAGAGTAGCTTACTCTGAATAAGATCAGCCTTGATCGTCTCCATATCAGCCACCAACTGCAATGCTGGTGTTATCTCGTTCTTTAGTCTTTCCATGCTCACCTGAACCAGCTCCACAGCTATCTTCTCAGATTCCACTGTTTGAACAAAGACCCAGTATCATGTTCCCACTAGTTTTTAACAGCAAAAAACTAGTTAGATATTAAGTAAAAGCCCTAGCTAGTAGAATCTAATACTCTACGAAATTAGCAAAAACATGTATCCAAATAAACAACCCCCCCGAGTTAAAAAATGATAATTATGATTATGATATCAGAAACAACACGTAACCTATCACATTCACCTTATACTATGTTGCTACCGAACAAAGAACAGTTTATTGTGGCCAAATGAATTTACACATATATCGATTCAAAAAAAAACATCATGCGGAAATTTTAAGGTAGATGCTTCTACAAGCCAAAGCATATTACTCAAGAAACATACTGTGACTGATCCATGAAACAAGATGGCAGATATAGGACAGAGTTATCAGTAGGAAAGAGTATGCTACAATATGACCGCATAAATAATACATATGAAAAAATTCACGGCTTAAGCTAGCCAATTAAACACATACATAAGCATAAAAAGTACCGAATTGCAATCTAGTTGAGAAGAAAACGACATTAAAAAATGAGAGTAATCAAGTACCTTATTTTCTTCTGCAAACATTTCTACATCTATTGCATTGGCATCTCACCGAAAATCCAACTTTGGTCTTTTTAAGTATAGCAATATCAAGATTGATGAAATATAGATGTTGACATTTAAATACAATGCCTTAAATGCAGACATATATATGCGTGTGTAAATGTAAACACAAATACACACAAATAAGCGCAGTGACCTACACACCTGGTAACAATCATAGTAACTCTGTGAACACTTTGATTCTTGAAATCTTGTTTATGCCTTGTTGAAGGAGTGAAATGAGGACCACCAACCCGCACAAGTCGCCTGATAATTAATTTCATGGGCCACATCCATGTATAAGATTTAAAAAGTTGGAAGAATCTTCCTTACCCCAGAACTGTTTACTATAGCTTCATTCGTTTGCTGGATTCAAGTGATGTGCGATGTCTGACAGAAGAGTTTGAGCAGTTTACAGATCCCTGTGCATATCTATGCGGAAAGCACGTGGAAAAATAAGATAAAATGAGAAAAATATGATAACGAAAGATATAATTTAAACTTCAGAGTAGCTTACTCTGAATAAGATAAGCCTTGACCGTCTCTCCATGTCCCCCACCAACTGCAATGCTGGTGCTATCTCGTTCTTTAGTCTTTCTATGTTCCCCTGAACCAGCTCCACAACCATCTTCTTGGATTCCACCGCTTGGAACAAAGACCCAATATCTTGTTCTAACTAGTTTTTAACCGCAAAAAACTAGTCAGACATTAAGCAAAAGTCCTAGCTAGTAGAATATAATACTCTACGAAATTAGCAAAAACATGTGACCAAATAAACACCCCCCTTCGTGTTCAAATGATAATTAAAGTACGCAGTTCTGATTTGTTATGATATCAAAAACAACACGTAACCTATCACATTCCACCTTATACTATGTTGCTACCAAACAAAGAACAGTTTGTTGTGGCCAAATGAATTTATACAGATACTGATTCAAAAAAAACATCCTGCGGAAATTTTAAGGTATATGCTTCGAGAAACCAAAGCATATTACTCAAGAAACATACTGTAACTGATCAATGAAACAAGATGCCAGATGTAGGATAGAGTTATCAGTGTCACAGAGGATGCACCACTTTTGCTTTTCCAAAGTTGACGCAATCCGTTAAACTAAAAGAGAAGCTTGGTGCCACATGTTTAAATTAGGAAAGAGTATGCTACAAATATGACCGCATAAGTAATGCACATGAAAACATTCACGCTCAAGCTAGCCCATTAAACACATATATAAGCATAAAAAAGTCCGAACAACAATCTAGTTGAGAAGAAAATGACATTAAAAAATGAGAGTAATCAAGTACCTTCCATTCTTCCGCAAACATTTCTACATCCCTTGTACTGGCATCCCGCCGAAAATCCAACTTTGGTCTTTTTAAGTATAGCAATATCAAGATTGATCAGATATAGATGTTGACATTTGAATACGACAGCTTAAACGCAGACATATATATATGTGTGTGCACGTAAACACAAATACACAAATGAGCGCAGTAACCACACACCTGGTAACGATCATAGTAATTCTCTGAACACTTTGATTCTTGAAATCTTGTTCAAGCCTTGGTGAAGGAATGAAATGAGGGCCACCAACCCACACAAGTCGCCTGATAATTAATTTCATGGGCCACATCCATGTATAAGATTTAAAAAGTTGGAAGTATCTTCATTACCCCCATAACTGTTTACTATAGCTTCATTCGCCTACTGGATTCAGGTGATGCGCGATGTCTGGCAGAAGAATTTGAGGAATTTACAGATCCCTGTGGATATCTATGAGGAAAGGACGTGTAAAAATAAGATAAAATGAGAAAAATATGATAACAAAAGATATAATTTGAACTTCAGAGTATCTTACTCTGAATAAGTTCAGTCTTGATCGTCTCCATGTCCGCCACCAACTGCAGTGTTGTTGCTATCTCGTTCTTTAGTCTTCCCATGCTCGCCTGAACCAGCTCCACAGCCATCTTCTTATATTCCACATCTTAGAACAAAGACTCAATATCTTGTTCTAACTAGTTTTTAACGTCAAAAAACTAGTTTGACTAATAATTAAGCAAAAGTCCTAGCTAGTAGAATGTAATACTCTACGAAATTAGCAAAAACATGTGACCAAATAAACACCCCCATGCCCCCTGGGTTCAAAAAAAATGACAATTAAGGTACGCAATTCTGATTTGTTATGATAACAGATAACAACACGTAACCTGTCACATTCCACCTTACACTATGTTGCAACCGAACAAAGAACAGTTTGTTGTGGCCAAATTAATTTATACAGATACTGATTCAAAAAAAACATCCTATGGAAATTTTAGGGTATATGCTTCAAGAAACCAAAGCATATTACTCAAGAAACATATTCTAACTGATCCATGAAATAAGATGGCATATGGAGGATAGAGTTCTCAGTGTCATAGAGGTTGCACCTCTTTTGCTACCCCAAAGTTGACGCAATCCGCTAAACTAAAAGAGTAGTTTGGTCCCACATGTTTAAATTAAGAAAGAGTATGCTACAAATATGACCGCATAAGTAATGCACATGAAAACATTCACGGCTCAAGCTAGCCCATTAAACATTTCTACATCCCTTGTATTGGCATCCCACCGAAAATAACAATTCAAGATTGATCAGATATAGATATTGACATTTGAATACGACATCTTAAATGCAGACATATATATGCGTGTGTGCATCTAAACACAAATACACACAAATGAGCGCAGCGACCTACACACCTGGTAACAATCATGATAATTCTTTGAACACTTTGATTCTTGAAATCTTGTTTATGCCTTGGTGAAGGAGTGAAATGAGGACCACCAACCCGCACAAGTCGTTTGATAATTAATTTCATGGGCCACGTCCATCTATAAGATTTAAAAAGTTGGAAGTATCTTCATTATCCTAGAACTATTTACTATATCTTCATTCGCCTGTTGGATTTGCGGATCAAAAGCGTGGAGATTTCGTGCTAGCTGAATAGTATCTTCATATGATTCTCTATTACAACATCCTTGACAGAACACCACTCACAATAGATATCAGCAGCAAAGCAGGCACAGACACTGTAGAGACATGTGTTTACGAATTTTGCAGAATAATTTAGAAGTGTTTTGAAACCAGTGATTAAACTTACCGCTTCAAGCAGCTGCTGGTCCGGCAATTGCAACGTGGATATATAGCTTCATTTGTCTGCTGAATTATAGTATCAAAAGCATGGGGATTTCGAGACAGAACCCTTCTTTGTGCCATTTTTACATCATTTCATATGATCGTCTATTGGTGCATCCTTGGCAAGAACACAACCCATTATAAAACTTGTCAACAGCAAAGTAACCACAGGGACTGCAAAGAAAATATACTATTGGATTTTGCAGAATAATTCAGATAGGTTTAGAAACCAGCAATAGAATTTACCGCTTCAAGCAGCTGGTGATCCGACAATCACATTGTGGACCCGTAGCTCCAGTCATCTGCTGAACTTCAGGATTGAAAGCATGGGCATTTTGAGATAGAACCTTTCTTTGTCGTATCTTAACATCACTTTCATATGACTGTCTATTGGTGCATCCTTGGCAAGAACAAAACCCATCACAATACTTTCTAACGGCAAAGCAACCCTGCAGAGAAAATATGCAATAAAATTTAGAAAGGTTTAGAAACCAGCAATAAAATTTACCGCTTCAAGCATATGCTCAGCCGACAATTGCAATGTTGATCCATAGCTTCATTCGCCTGCTGAATTTTAGAAATCAAAAACGTTTGGATTTCGTGCTATCTGAACATTTCTTCATATCTCTATTACGGCATTCTTGGCAAGAACACCACTCAACACAATAGACATTATCAGCAACACAAGCACAGATACTGCACATACATTATGATAACGAATTTTGCAGAATAATTTAGAATGATTTAAAAGAAAACCAAAGTTACTATTTCAAACATCCGCTGATCCGACAATTGCAACATGGACCTAGAGATTCATTGGCCTCCTCATCAAACTTACTTCTTCAAGCATCTTCAAGCATCTGCTATGCGGGCGCTTGCAACATGAATCCATAGCTTCATTCATATGTTGAATATCAGGATTAAAAGCATGGGCATTTTGAGATAGAACCTTTCCCTGTGCTATGTTAACATCATTTTCATATGATTGTCTATTGGGGCATCCTTGGCAATAACACAACTCACCATATTACTTTCCAACAGCAAAGCAACCATAGTGCTGCAGAGAAAAGATGCTAATGAATGTTTTTGCATAATTCAAAAGGGTTAGAACATATAAAAATCAAACTTACTGCTTCAAGCATCTGCTATGCTGGCACTTGCAGCGTGAATCTATAACTTCATTCATCTGCTGAATAACAGGATTAAAAGAATGTGGATTTCGTGCTATCTGAACATTTCTTCATATGATTCTCTATTATGGCATTCTTGGCAAGATCACCACTCACCACAATAGACATTAGCAGCTACGCAAGCAGAGATACTACAAAGACATTATGGTAATTTTGCAGAATAATTCAAAATGATTTAGAAGAAAATCCAAGTTACCGTTTCAAAAATCTGCTGATCCGACAATTGCAACATGGACCCAGAGATTCGTTGGCTTGCTAAATTTTGGGATCAAAAGCATGGAGATTTTAGCCAAAGCTGAATGGTATCCTCATACGATTCTTTCTTAAGGCATCCTGGCAAGAACATAAGCCATCACAATATTTTCCAAGAGAAAAGAAACCACAGTAAGTGTAGAGACATTATGCTAATGAATTTCACATAATAATTCAAAAGGGTTTTGAAACCACCAGTCGGTCAAACTTACTGCTTCAAGCAATTGATCTCCTGACAACTGGAACATGGACCTGTAGCTTCATTTGCCTGCTGAATTTCAGGATCTAAAGCATGTAGATTTTGTGGTAGCTGAACAGTACCTTCACATGATTCTCTGTTAAGGCATCCTCAGCAAGAACAACATTCACCACAATAGTTGTGAGCACAAAGCAACTACAGTGACTGCAGAGACATTATAGCAATGACTTTTACCGAATAATTTAAAGGGTTTAGAAACCAGTGGTCAAACTTACCACTTCAAGCGGCTGGTGATACGACGATCACAATGTGGATCCGTAGATTCATTCATCTGCTGAATTTCAGGATCAAAAGCATGGGGATTTTGAGATACAACCTTTCCCTGCGCTATCTTAACATTATTTTCATATGATTGTCTGTTGGCGCATCCTTGGCAATAACACAACTCATCGTATTACTTTCCAACAGCAAGCAACCATAGTGACTGCAGAGAAAAGATGCTAATGTATGTTTCTGCATAATTCAGAAGGGGTAGAAACCATAACAATCAAACTTACCGCTTCAAGCATCTGCTACGCTGACACTTGCAATGTGAATCCATAGCTTCATCCGCGTGCTGAATTTAAAAAATCAGTTCTAAAGGTATGGCTTCCTAGACCAAGAAATAAATATTCCTCATGTAAGAAGAGGAAACGGGGAAAGAGGCATTCTGATATAACTCTTCTGCCAATTTTAACATTTAAGTGCATAAAGATTAGGTGTAAAAGTAGTATACAACAGAACAGGCAACTAATAGGCAGAGAGGAAAACTAGAAACTAGAAAACGACGACGGAAACTTGGCAATGTGGATCCGTAGCTTCAGAGACATTATGCTTTTGATCAGGAGCAGAGCATGGACAAACAGTTCAGGAGCAGAATAATTTTGAGCAGAATGATGTCTATTGTGGTGAATTTCAGGATCAGGAGCAGAGCATGCACAAACACCGCATCGGGAAGATGAACTTCTTAAAATGAGAATTCTATGTAATGGTTTAGTATATTCTTTTCAGTTTTCTTGACCTTTATGTGGTGAAGGAAATAATTTAACGAAATTTATTGGATTGAGTTGCTAGGTTATTTGCATTTCTGAGGAAGTTCTTGGAAATTGAGTGAGACTTAGGGCATATTAGGGAAGCATGCAGGGTTTTAGTTACTGCGATTTTGATTATATATTGGCTACTTCGTTGGGAAAAGAATATACGTTTGACAATTTTTCATCATGATTTTGTTTTCTAGATACCTGGTAACATTCACAGTATTTCTTCAAACAATTTGAGTTCTTGCAATTGCACAATTGTTTATGCCTTGCTGAGGAAGGAGGAACACCAACCTGCGCATGTTTTCTGATAGTTAATTTCATGGGCGACATCCAGCTACAAGATTTGAAATATGGAGAATGCTTCATTACCCGAGAAGTGTCTGTTGTAGCTTCATTCGCCTGCTGAATCATACGATGAAAAGCATAGGGATCTCTCTATTCAATCCCTTCTTTTGCTAGCTCAACAGCGTCTTCATATGATGTAACAGCGTCTTCATATGATGAGTTATTAAAGCATCCTATGCAAAGACATGACTCATCACAGTACCGGTTATCAGCAAAGCATTCACAGTAACTGCAGAGACATAAGCTAATGAATTTGGCAAAATAATTCGAAAGGGTTTAGAAATAAGCAGTCAAACTTACCGCTTCAAGCATCTGTTCCTCCGACATTTGCAACTTGCAACGTTTAAAACCACTACTGGAACTGGAATCCATTTATAGGAGATGCCTAATAAAAGGACAACGCATATAAAGGAAACAAGGGCAATAAAATCTCAGGCGTATAGAAAAAAGAATATCTCAGACCTGCATATTTCTAGAGATTGTACTATTCAACATAAATTCAAAGGCGTGCTTCTAGACCAAGAAATTAATATTTCTCGTGTAGGGAAAAAGAACAAGATTTTGAAATAAATATCGTACCACAGAATCAAGAAGGTGAGAAAATGAAACATATTCATGATGGAAACTTGCGAATTCTTTGCCTAATCAAGTAGCCAATACATCATCAAAATTGCAGCAAGTATTAAAATCTAGTCAGTCAAACCAAGACTTTTCAAGAACTCAGTCAAAATTACATAAAACCTGAAGATCAAGACTCCAATCAACAAAAACCCACGTGACTAAGTTTACAAGATCCAGATCTTAGATGACAGAATTCTGATTTCTTGGAATCACACCTTCTCAATACCAATATCGATTGAACCCATATTTTTAAAACCCACACACCAAGAAACAGAATATATTAAATCGTAACAGAGAGAATTCTCATTATTTAGATGCACATCACCCAATTGAACCCTCATCTATAAATACAAACACCAAGAAAATGAAAAGAAAGAACTCTCATTATTTAGAAGCACAATTTCCCATTACCTGGATCAATGGAACCCGCATTTTTTTTAACCCCAACAACAAGAAATGACTATACGAAACAGGGACAATTCTCAATTTTCAGAAGCGCGCCTGTTCTCAATACCGATAACAAATATGAAACCACATGCAAGAGAAGGGAAGAAACAATAGTTGAAGTGCGAGTAGGTGGGATATTGATGAAGTATTTTCGCCACCGTTGTCTCTCTACAGAAAATAGCTGTCGCTTTGGGCTCTCTACTGAAAGTAACTCTGGACTGATTAATGGCTACCTCTCTTACTTTTATAATAGTTGAAATTTGAATAGTGTTTCTCTGGGGTAATAGGCGGCGGGAAAATATTTGTTGCGTGCAATTATAATTTATTTTCCTTTTGTTTTTTCATTCCAGCTTATACAGAAAATCTATCAACACACAACTTAAAATCATATTATAAATATAAAAATAATACACTCGTTACGATGTGTTTTCGACTAATATGGCAAAACTTGTAATACTCGTTCAAAAAATATTAATCTAATTATTATTTAACATAATTATATTATGTTGAAAAACTAACTAAAACAATAGTTTAAGACGAAAACATCTCTACTCGACTTATGGCAAACTAGATGGAAAAAATCAACATGCAGCCACTGATTCTCCAAGATAATTTTGGTAACAAAAAAATTCACGTCTTTTAGTTTTATGTGGTGAAAGCTTGGTTGCACAGAAGTCGGTCTATTTTTAAGGAGAATTGATAAATTTGTTTAGGTTGACAAAGGCCGCATGCCTAGTCTAACGACACAAATATATGATTTATCTAGTCATACCATATTAAGGAGAGGAAACGTTTCACAGTGTAATGGTCATTCTAACTCAAATAAAAATGTGTGTGTGTGTGTATATATATATATAACAATAATATATATAATATGTGTGTGTGTCAATATATATAATATATATATAAAATGATATATTATAATATTATCATAATATGTAATAATATATAATAATATAATAATATTATTATTATCATCGTAATATTATTATATAATATATATAATATTATAATAATATATATAAATTATTATTATTATATATAATATTATAATAATGATATATAATAATATTATTATACATATAATATATGTGTGTGTGTCTACACATATATATAATATATATATATAATACTCGAGTCTTTTTTCCTACTAGGTAGAGTTATATACTCACACATATACATACATATCCTTCTTGATTCAGGGAATCTTGTTCTTCAACACGAGGAGGAAATGATCTGGCAGAGTTTTGATTATCCAAGAGATGCGTATCTCTCTGGGATGAACATTGGTTTATTTGGCTTGCAAAACAAAGTACCAGGATTTTCTACTCTAATGCACCAAGAACGCTCTTTCTTATTTAGCTTACGGAGAAAATTGTTCAATAGTGTTCACTCATCGCCGTAATAGAGTTGGCGTCTATTATGACAGTCCGCAAGAAAGAAAAATCCAACGCAAGAGCAATTGCTTTGGCATATGAACTGGCATTCAGTGAAAATCAGACCATCAGTCATGTTAGCCATCATTGATTCTGGCGACAACCATTGATTGGGATAAATGCATCCTAATCCCTACACTTTGTTTGCTTGGGTGCTAAACATAGGCTCGAGTTAAGTGCAGTGGACTTCTCACATAACTAGCATCCTTGCATCTCCTATCCCTTCTACTAAACAAGAAACGTAATGTTACTTTCTTGGACTTGATTTGTATATAGAAAGTCTAAAAGACAACTACTTAATTGTGTATATGCAGACCAGTTAAAGGATACTGATACTGAGAATGATGATGTGAGATCGAAAATGCCTCAAAATGATGCCTTTGCAGTGGCAAACATCAGTGAACTGGATAGTGCAAGTTAAAAAGAACTTGGCAATGTTTAGTTTCAGCACCATAAAACTTTCGACCGATAACTTCTTCTCTAGACATAAACCTGAGGAGGTCGGCTATGGACCAGTTTATAAGGTTGAAACATAATTATGCTTCAATTTTTCGAGGAAGTGTGAAATTGTAGTTCCATTTTTATTACACTGATGTGGGAAGAAATTACAGGGAATACTGCCATCAGGCCAAGAAAATGCTGTGAAGAGGCTGTCCAAAAGATCAAGGCAAGGACTAAAGGAATTCAACAATGAAGTGACATTAATTTCAAAGCTCTAGCACATAAATCTTGTGAGGCTTTTGGGGTGCTGCATTCAAGGAGACGAGTACATATTAATCTACGAATACATGCCAAACAATAGTTCAGATTCATTCATTTTTGGTTAGTCACTAAGACTTGGATGTTGGCTTTGCCATCATTTCATTTACTCAAATGCATGTGTTTGTAGTCTGATTCCACGAGTATTCTGCAACAGATTCTACTAAACATGTACTGCTCAAATGGAAGAAACGCTTTGACATCATTGAAGGGATAGCGCAAAGGCTCCTTTATCTCCACAAGTATTCAAGACTACGGATAATTCATCGTCACATAAAAGCTAGCAACATCTTGTTGGATGGTGATATGAAACCCAATCTGATTTTGGAATGGCCAGGACATTTCAAGAACTCGGAACTCGTGCACAGACGAACAAGATTGCTGGCACATAGTAAGAAGAAACATATGCATTATTTGACCAGATCCGTGTCAAAAGTTGCTTGATAGCATAAAATATTACCTTTTGAATTCCCTGCTCGAATAGTAGATACCTGTCTCCGGAATATGCAATGGATGGCTTCTTCTCCGAAAAGTTGGATGTTTTCAGCATTGGGATCATTGTTCTTGAGATAATCAGTGGCCAAAAGAACATGCCATTCTTCGAACCTGATCGATCTCAGAATCTAACAGGCCATGTAAGAAATTAAGAACTTGTTCATTGCTGATATATGAATGCAATTTTTTTGTATTCATGCTGCCTGAAGTGATGCATTCTTTTCTGGGCTGGAACTTGTGGAATGAAGGAAAAAACATGGAATTGGTGGATCCATTGCTTTCAAATTCTTGTTCGCAAAACGAAGTCCTTCGATGCCTTCTACTAGGCCTTTTGTGTGTTCAAGACAGAGCCGCAAACAGGCCTACTATGTCAGACGTCATACATTTTCTCAGAAATGATTCTGCTGCAATCTCTCCTCCAAAAAAAGCTGCACTTTTGTGCGAACTAGTCTTTAATGATATGATTTTTCTCAAGGTTCTGAATTTGTTTCCGATGTATATGGAAGATTTATTTGGTTAGAACGTATTATATTGCACATTGGGCTCCAGAGTGTTTAATTATTGTGGGTCTTTTGAGTTGTACAGAACTTCCACTTTATCTGTACTAAATACTTCAAGACCATGAAAGAAACAATAGTCACATTTATCTCCACTTTATCTAACTAAAGCAATAAAAATGGGAAAGAGTGTTATGCGCATTCAAAGAGAATACCAGAAGAAAATTAAAGCTTGACAATATCAATTACAACAAATAGCCTTACACCCTTTTTTTTTTGTTACAAATAGCCTTAATTGTTATTATAAAAAAGGGAAGACACCAAAAGAAACCATAAAAACAGGTCTCATCTATACATACATATATTCACCCTCTCGAACAGCATTAGCAGCCCCCTTTCTCTCTTCTTCCGCCTCCCTTTCCCTCTCTTTCCAACTTTCATAAGCATGGTCATCTCTTTGCAGTTCATGTCGGCAAATCGGACACGAATTATGTTCATCCTGTCAACAAAAGGTACAAATTCTCAGTGAACTTCTAGAGGCAATTATAACATAGCCATACATATGTTTTCTGTCATTTAATAAATGACTCAATTTTCTAGCGATTGGAAAGCCATAAACGAATGAAAAAAAAACCCTTAAAGCAGAACTTTTCAACATTCAAGCAGTTATTACCAGCCATGGTTTAAGGCAGGGAGGTTGAAACATGTGCTTGCAAGGCAGCTCTTGCATTTTGTCATCAACAACCAAATTCTCCTTGCAAATGGCACATTCCGCATCACCACCAAGCTTCATCAAGAAATCTTCAGTAATAATATTAACTGGAAGCTTAGCCACCACTTCTTTGCTGGCAGGTGGCACCCTTGGTGCTGCAGGTTCAGTGTCCAAAATCTAAAGCATAAACGAATGTTAGAGGCACAAAAATAACAACAGCATATAAAAACCGGTCATGCAATGCTTAAAATGTTGGCTCATTAATGATTCGTTAATCAAGAGTGATTAAGAAATTTGGTGTCTTTCCATTTTTTAAGGCAGGGGAGGAGAAAAAGATAGGCTGGGGTGGGGCTTGGGGTAGGAAAACCGGTGATGTGCTGCGAGTGCAAGCAAAATATTTAACCAGCCACCAAAAATGAGTTTTAACTTCAAATACAATGAGGGCTAAAGTGGCATCGCCAGACAAGAATGTGAGTTACACTTCTAGCTTTTATGATTTTCTTCTCCTCTGAAGATAACGCATCAGAGTAGTCTGAGGAAAAGATGAAGAAATTACCACAGGAACCATATTATCAAGTCTGTCAACCAATTGCTGGAGTATCGTTGCAGCGTCTTCATGTGCAGTATTATCACCTACCTGCCTATTAAAAGATTCACCAAAAAACAATGCCACAGCAGCTGTCATAAGGTTTGACTGAACCATCCAGTCAGATTGAGGCTCAGGATCTACAGTAAGGTGTCCTTCAAATAGAAAACCTACATCATGGAAAAAAATTATAATTGTCAGCATAAGGGATGTATCGAAAGCGATGGAAGGTAAAGATGTAAGTTGTTAAACCTCTATTTCTACTAGCTTGTGAAGCCCCCAGATCAGCAGATTCATTGTCCAGTTGACCCAAATGCTCTCTGGCTTCGGCGATGCATTTTTGAAGACGCTTCTTCTCAGAAGTTCCACTTATCAGTTGCTCAGCCTCCACGAAGAGCCTGAGGCCAGCATTCCAAAACCCTGGTGTTGTGTATCTAGTCTTTAGTACAGTTGCAACTCGACATATCACGGAGTAGAACTGCAAGAGTGTGATGCTGATTGTAAGTGAAGAACTCCAAGAGCAAATTCCAAATGTTAAAATCAAGATTAAAGACAGAACGAATGTCCAAAAATCAAGACTGCAGGAGCAATTGTGTGATAAAAAAAATCCTCCAACCCCTTATTAAAAACACGAAAAGAGAAGGGAAACGACGACCACTAAAAACAAAATGCTGTAACTAAAAACAAAAGAGGCATCCAGTTTTTGTCTGGTAAAATTTCTCTCTACTTTCATAGTAAGAAATATTTCACAATTTCAAAATGCTGTAACTGTAAAAAAATAATTTTAAGCAAAAAACAGTATGCATGTCTTTGCAAAAGGTTTTGGGGTCATGGCAGATGGAAGGTTAGTTCTGTTGCCTGCAAATTAAATGCTCTACTGGCATTAATAAGGGGACATTGCCGGTTTTGGAGGACAGCCCTGTAACACCGTATAAGGTTGCTTCTTTGTGATCTTAAGGTCACGGGTTCGAACCACTCTTGCACAAAAGTGTAGGACAAACCTGCGTATATTAGATCGTGAAGCAATCCGACTCCTCCCAAAACCCTGTGAAAATGCGGGCGCAAACGCCTCTGAAGGCCGGCTTTACTAAATTCAGAAAGAATTTAGTAATACACATGATTGAACTTCTAAACATTCTCTCTTTCTTTGTTTTCTTCCTCTTATTTGTCCTAAAGCAAATGACGCGGCCGTTCTTTGTCAAAGTCTTCTGCAAAACCAAACAGATAATTCCCTTTTTGGTACATTTTTCATAGTATTCATATGTGAAGTGTCTATATATATAAAATTACATGTGAGGCGTGAACTTGACTTTTTGACACGGTGTTTACATCATCATTTTATTTTAAAACTGTGTTCACATGCAAATAAGTGAATAACCATTTAATAACATGAAAACCTTATGATTTATACCAGCAGTCAACTTCGTGAAAAAGAATGAAACCTTTTTATATGCATTCTCTAATGAATCGAAGAGAAAGTTGAATAAATTATCAAAGGTACCGCGAAATAGAAGTGCTCAGATTGTCTCGCTTTTTCTACACACTTCTGTTCTCTTGCAAATCAATGGCACAGAGGAAGAAAATCATCAGCCTACTAAGCTCATATGTCATTCTTTTTTTCGTTGCCACAGAGTTTGCTACTCTTTCTGCTCAAAGTACAAATGAGATAGACCTTCAAGCCTTGCTAGACAACAAGAATCATATATAAAGAGACCCTTTCCAGATTCTCAATTCTTGGAATCATTCAGTCCACTTTTGCAACTAGCAAGGGATTACTTGTGGCCTAAGACATAAAAGAGTCATTGTACTAAACATCTCATCTCTCCATTTGGTAGGATCTCTTTCTCCCTCAGTTGGAAACCTTAGTTTTCTTCAAGAGATCAATCTCCAAGGCAATTCCTTTTATGGCATAATTCCAAGAGAAGTTGGCAAGTTATTTCGCCTACGAAATCTTCGTCTTGCGAACAACTCATTTCAAGAACAGCTTCCTGCAAATCTCACGGGTCCATTCCTTCTACATTGGCTAATGCTTCACAGCTAGTAAAAATAAGGATTGGACATAACATGCTTACCGGGCCAATCCCGAGAAATCTAGGAAGTTTACAGCATCTGCAAGTGTTGCATTTTGGTCACAACCCTCTTGGTACTGATAATGCTAATGACATTGGCTTCATTGACACCTTGAACAACTGCACCAACCTACAAATATCGAGTTTGTCAAGAATTGAAATCGGGGGTATGCTGCCTGTGGCCATTGCTAATCTATCTAGAAATCTTGCATCTTTTTGGCTAAATGATAATTATATAACAGGCAGCCTTCCTGAGGGAGTTGGAGAGCTTGTTGGTTTAAGCTATTTTGATGTCCGTGGTAATACACTTTCAAACACAATTCCTCTGTCCATTGGCAAGATTATCAACATGCAGGAACTTTATCTTTCAGAGAACAACTTTAGTGGAGAGATTCCTCCATCTATTGGTGACATTCCAGGGCTACAAATTCTAGAGCTGGACAAAAATATGCTCACTGGTAGCATTCCGGTTTCTCTTAGCAATTGCACTGCTCTGCAAGGCCTGAATCTTGGCTATAATAATCTAAATGGAACACTCCCTGAAGAAAATTTTAGTCTAACATCTCTCTCCCTTTGGCTAAATTTAGCACAAAACAACTTCACAGGATCACTACCCTCAGATGTACATAATTTGCAAAATCTGGTTTCTTTGGTTGTCTATGAAAGTGGATTATCTGGTGAAATTCCAGACTCCATTGGTGGTTGTGAGATGCTGGAAAACCTTGAAATGAAAGGTAACTCCCTGGAGGGATTGATTCCTTCGTCCATGGGAAAATTAACAAGTGTTCAAGTCATAGATTTGTCGCGGAACAATTTGTCAGGGCCAATTCCAACTTCTTTGGAGAAGTTGAGTTTTGTGAGCACTCTCAATCTTTCATTCAATATGCTAGAAGGTGAAGTCCCAAGCAATGGAGTCTTTAAGAATGCAAGTGTCCTCTCAATACTAGGAAACACAAAACTTTGCGGAGGAATCCTATCATTGAACTTACCCATATGTCCAAAGGCTTCAAAAAGACATGGAAACCTGTCCACTCCTATAATTGTAGTCCTTGCAGTCAGTATTCCACTTGCCTTTGTTCTGCTATTAGGATGTATGTACAGGGTTTCGCGTACAAGGAGCTCTAGAAGAGTTCCCGCTTCAACCTCTGGCTATACTGGAGAAGGCCTTAAGATTTCTTATGCTGAAGTTTTCAATTCCACCAATGGCTTTTCTTCAGATAACTTAATAGGAGAAGGGAAATATGGATCTGTCTCTCACGGAGTTCTGATACCAGATGAGAAAATAGTTGCTTTCAAGGTGCTTAAGCTCCAGACAAAAAGAGCCCACAAAAAGTTTCTTAGCAGAATGTGAAGCATTAAGAAGCATTCGCCATCGTAACCTTCTAAAGATCATAACTTCTTGTTCTAGCATAGATTTCAAAGGCAACGATTTCAAGGCTTTGATCTTTGAATATGTTCCTAATGGAAGTTTAGAAGCATGGTTGCACAAAATCCATCTGTCAATACTAGTGAAAGAAGTTGGACATCTTACAAAGGCTGAACATCTCTATAGACATTGCATCAGCATTGGATTACCTTCACAATCATCATGAAACACCTATTATCCACTGTGATATTAAGCCTAGCAACATTCTCTTAGGAGACGATCCACGTGCGTTGGTGAGTGATTTTGGTCTTGCAAAATTTCTTGAAACAGCAAAAGATGGACCCCATTCTAAGGAAAGCAGCTTTATTGGAATCAGAGGAACTGTTGGCTATGTCGCTCCAGGTACATCTATGTTTTCCTAAATGCCATTTTTCTATCTTGAAATTTAATTTTCCATATTCTTCATGTCAACAGCCCTTTTCTTCTGAATGTTTTATTTTGATAGAATATGGTATGGGAGAAAACGTATCCGCAAAAGGGGACCTGTATAGCTATGGGATCCTCCTCTTGGAGATGTTTACAGGAAAAAGGCCTACAGACACCATGTTTACAGGAGATTTTAGTCCATATCTATGTCAAGGCGGCTCTTCCCCACCGTGTGGCGGATATCATTAACCCACAGCTTTTGAAAGTAGAGGAAAATGAAGCAAACAAGAGCAACAACATTTCAACCAGGATGGAGTCATGTTGCTCGTCAATTTTAAGCATTGGAGTTTCATGTAGTGCTGAAATGCAGAAGGAAAGGATGGATATCAAGGATGCACTTAATGAATTACAAGATATTAGGAAAGAACTTGGTTAGGTTGACTCTGCTTTTGTAAGATAACTCAGTGATATGTAACTATAACATAAGAATTATCAGTATAGTGCAGGTACACAAGCACTTGTACATAATGATATAGTTAATAAACGCGCAAGCAGCATACACATATATTCATACAGTTGTAGTAGCCCGTTGCATGCTATTTTGATTAAGATCAGAGCAGCACATTCCTTAGGTGATACAAGTACACAAGGTCGTATGATCATAATGTTTCTTGTTTCTTTTTGGCTCTAGAGACACGAAAGAACTAGCGTCCATGCAGGTGTTATTTCTTCTATCAAACAAGCAATTTATTAAGCAAAGAAGATACTTGGACTTGATTTCTATATCCAGGAAAATTATAGAGATAAACATGAAAAATATTATGAAACATAATTCCAGACAATAAAATGATAACTAACAGAGATAATCCCATACTGGATTCTTCTACTACTCTTCAGGTAAGGAATGATGATAATTTTGATTCTGCTGGACAAGAGACAATCAGCTCTAATAATCAACTCAGCGTCACTAGCTTACTCCGAAAATACCAGTCCAAGACTTCTTGATTCAAGACAGCATAGTTGAACATTGTTCAAGCCAATGTTGGAGATGGGATATGATTGATCTTCTGCCAGATTACCGCAAGTGTTTTTCGCTGACCAATTAGTTGAACATTGTTTTCGCTGACCAATAAGATGAATATAGTCTTGCTTAAATTCGTGAAGCAACTGGCATGTTAGAAACCCGATTGGCTAACCCTATGCTCAGAATTATCCAAACAAGCTAATGCCCAAACAAATAAGACACGCATGGTCCATTTTTGTCTCTTTTCTTCTTCTTTCCCTCCCCTAAAATAGCTAAGTAAGGATTCCTCAATACAAAAAATGAGCAAAAAACTTGAGAGGGGAGGGGGAGGGAGTACCTTCCACTTGGCATTTATCTCTGTCACGTCTCATCTATTATAGGCATTACTTGACATACAATGTGTCTTCATTTTACTCAAGGCGCAGCTTAAGAAGACCAAAATATGGTAACATGAGCCAATAAACTTCTAACGTTGTTTTACATACACGAAGAATCTGCAGAAGTAAAATCTATTGCATGAGCAAGGGATGGTACAATATATGGGTTGAAAATATTTTTGGTCATAAAGCACAAATCAAAAGTACACTGATGGGACAAATTCTCAATTGTGGGCCATGTCATCTGAAAAACCTGGAAGTACACTTGGTCCCTTGATCACAACATTCCCATTTTTATTATGTCACTTCAGACGCGAAAGAACTGTTAGAAAATGGATACAAGAACAACAAGTAGAGAGAACAAATTTGATGGCTTGAGGCGTGTGTAAACACTATCCGTAAGGAATATTTGCCCCCATTAGATGCTGCAGGATTATAGTCAAATTTCTTCCTAGGATACAACAGCCAAAACAATCTCTTATCCTCAGCAAATAGGACAGAGATCCAATCAACTTTCAAACTGAGAGTGGTTTTGAGTAGGAAGAAGAGTGTAGGATGCAAGGACTAACTTGAAATCAAGATGTCTTGATGGGTTGCAATAGACTTTTTATAGGCTCTTGAACTTCATTTCAGACGTTCATAGCCGTTGGTGATTGGATATGTCCCTTGATGCATAAGTTGCAATTCTAGATGAAAAGTCACTTCTGTTGGCACATCGATACATCAATCGGACGATGTCTCACAGTAGCTTCCGACTTTCCATCCGAACCACTTCGATCGATCTATGTATCGATCGATCTATGTGATCGATCTATGTTGGACAGAGAGTTTCAACTTTGCACCCAGGGTACATCGATCGATCGAAGTCATCGATCTATGTGACATCAATCGATCAATGTGATCGATTTATGTCCGCCAGAATACTCAACTTCATTTTTAAGCCACATGGATCGATCCAACTGAGATTTAGATCGATCCATGTCATGAGTCAAGCTATTCTTGCTTATTTAAACATGAATTTACCTTCATTCTTCATCCCACTGCCTTTACAAACTATTATAACAATCTCCCACTTAGTTTGTAAAGCAATTTATGACATTTCATGCGTTTAAGAAGTATCTTTCAATTTGAAACTCTTATTAGTATACTACTTCAAAGTTCTAACGAAATCTTGATACCTAAAAAGCCTTGAATCAGATTCCTTCAAGCTAGAACCGGAAATATTATACACATGAAACCACACTCTCCCTAGAAGTTCATCTTAAACCGCACTTTATGGCCTTGTGCTTCCCCTGGTATTCATGAACATTTCAAGATCATTACTTGTCGAAGCGGCACCACTTCCTATGTTCATATGGGTGAAGATTGAGATATTCCTCTTAATCATTCATTAAGAGTGCCTTAACACTCACCCTCCTTTAACACTAACATTCCAATTCTTTAAAGATCAATACAGTGCGGGCTGATTCTCTAAAGATCAATCTTAGTGCTTTAATTCCTCACTTTGTGACTTGTTGTTACCCATTGAATCTTTGACTAGTGGTATGCTAGGAAAAGTTGGGCTTCCATCCCAAGTGAACTTATCTCATACGTCTCAATCCCATCCCTAAAGATGTACTTTGTACCAAGTCTTTTGAAAGGCTCTTTGTCAATGGATCCGCTAGGTTATTGCAGGATCTGACGTATGCAATGGCTATTACCTCATCCGTAATTAATTGCCTTACATAATCATGCCTAAAGATGACATGTCTAGATTTCCTGTTATATATTTTACTATAAGCTCTAGACATCATTGCTTGGCTATCACAGTGTAAGGAAATGGCTGGCACCGGTTGTGGCCACAACTCTATATCCAATAATAAATTTCTCAGCCATTCCGCTTCCTTACCTGCTGATCCCAAAGCTATGAATTCGGATTCCATTGTCGAATGAGTTATGCATGTCTGTTTCTTTGAAGCCCAAGAAACAACACCACCACCCAATGTAAATACCCAACCTGTAGTAGATTTGTTATCACCAACACTAGTTATCCAATTAGCATCAGTATAACCTTCCAACACGACTGGAAAACTATTATAGTACAATCCGTAGTTCATAGTCCTCTTCAGGTACCCAAGTACTCGCCTAATTGCCTTCCAATGGTCCATACTAGGATTACTAGTATACCTTGATAATTTATACACCGCAAAGGCAATATCCGATCTAGTGCAATATGTAGCATACATTAAACTACCAATTGCACTACATATTCTAGTTGTGCTACCGCTCTACCGATATATCTAGTCAATTTGTATGAGGCATTAAATGATGTGTTTGCTTCTTTGATCTCCAAGTGATTGAATTTATTCAACACTTTGTTTATGTAATAAGATTGACAAAGAGCAAAACTCTCACTATGTTTGAACACCTTTATCCCTAAAATAGTATCTACCTCACCCAAATCTTTCATTTGGAATTGTGAAGTTAAATACTTCTTAGCATCATTTACTGCTTCCATATTAGTGCTATTAATCAGCATGTCATCTACGTACAAACAAATAATGACACCATATTTGTTTGTAAATTTGGAATATACACATTTATCAGCAATATTATGCCGGAAACTATTCTTCAAAATGGTAGTGTCAAACTATTCACGCCACTGTTTCGGTGCTTGTTTCAAACCATACAATGACCTTCTTTCCATAGTTATAGCACCTCTTACCTTTCCTGGAATTCTTGGCTTTGTCTGCGGGTTCAGATGAATCGGAGTTCTTCCTCTTGTTTCCACTCCAACTCCATGTTTTCCCTTTGATATAATGCACTCTTGGTGCATCATCAGAGACATGTCTCTTTACAAGACTTCTAGTCTCTTCTTCAATTTGCAAATGCTTTTGAAGTTGCTCAAGAGAAAAGGATATAGTAGAGTGCAGTAATTTCTTCTTGTAGTCATTCCAACTAGAGGAAAGCTTTGCAATTATCCCTCCTACTTGCAATGCCTCAGAAACATCCACACACAACTCTTTGAGTTTAGAAACAATGACCTGCAACTCGTGCACTTGGTCCATAATAGAAAATTTTCTACCATCTTAAAATGAAAATATTTCATCACATGGAATTTGCCGGCGCCTTATTTCTCATTGTTGTATTTGAACTACAAGGCGTTCCATATCTATTTTGGTGATGTCGTCGCTGTAAACAGATTGTTGAGGATGTGTCCCCGACACAGAACTTCATCCTCTTGTCTTTTCCTCCAGACGGCCTTCACCACCTCATCATCCTCCTCCCGTGGGGTTGGTAAATCCTTCAAATTTGGGTCCAAACAGTACCCAATCTGCAGTGCAGCGAGTAGGAACATCATCTTGTCCTTCCACCGCACGAAATTCGTACCATCAAATCGATCAAGCTTCATGCTCTTCTGATTTAGAAATGTCTTTGAATCCATCTCAATTATTCCTAACGATTGTTAGAAAATGGATACAAGAACAACAAGTAGAGAGAACGAATTTGATGGCTTGAGGCGTGTGTAAACACTATTCATAAGGAATATTTGCCCCCACTAGGTGCTGCAGGGTTATAGGCAAATTTCCTACTAGGATACAACAGCCAAAACAGTCTCTTATCCTCACAAATAGGACAGAAATCCAATGAACTTTCAAATTGAGAGTGGTTTTGAGTAGGAAGAAGAGTTTAGGATGCAAGGACTAACTTGAAATCAAGATGTCTTGAAAATGGGTTGCAATAGCCTTTTTATAGGCTCTTGACTTCATTTCGAACGTTCATAGCCAGTTGCATAGTGATTGGATATGTCTCTTGGTGCATAAGTTGCAATTCTAGATGAAAAGTCACTCGTGTTGGCACATTGATCGATCGATGTCTCACAATAGCTTCCGACTTTCCATCCAAACCACTTCGATCGATCTATGTATCGATCGAATTCACATCGATCGATCTATGTGATCAATCTATGTTGGATAGAGAGTTTCAACTTTGCACCCAGGGTACATCGATCGATCGAAGTCATCGATCTATGTGACATCTATGTCCGGCAGAATACTGAACTTCATTTTTAAGCCATATGGATCGATCCAACTGAGACTTAGATCGATCCATATCATGAGTCAAGCTATTCTTGCTTATTTAAACACCAATTCACCTTCATTCTTCATCCTATTGCCTTTACAAACTATTATAACAAGAACTAGAGTCCATACAGGTCTTATTACTTCTACCGAACAAGCGTATAAAGCAAAGAAGATTTTTTTCTTGGACTTGATGTGTATATCCTAATGTTATACCCGATAATTTCAAAAGAAAAATAAAAGGAAATATATAAATATAAATATAGTATAATGGTTATGTAAGATGATTAGGTTAAGATAAGTAAATAAGAGATAAAATCAAATATTAACTGATTAGTTTAAAATATCATTGTTACCTTTATCCATCAGGATACCTAACTATCTATTTATTCTACTCAAACCTACCCTAAGCTCACCTTAACACAATTCGGCTCCCAACTCCAACCCTACCCTAGTTCCATTCGGCCTCACCACCATAAGAAGAGAAGCAAAATTTTCTTTCATCAGGCCTAGCGTATCGCCATGGGGAGCACCAGTGCTGTTTGTAAAGACGAAGGACGGCAGCATGCGGCTATGCATTGACTACAAGGAGTTAAATAAAGTCACTATTAAGAACAAGTACACTCTGGCCCGAATTGACGATTTACTCGATCACCTGAGAGGAGCCACGATATTTAGTAAAATTGATCTCCGTTCTGGTTATCATCATGTGAAAATTAAAGCTGAAGACATTCCAAAGACTGCTTTTCGATACGGGCATTATGAATTCCTGGTAATACCATTTGGATTAACCAATGCCCCAGCCGCATTCATGGACCTAATGAACACTGTATTTCGGGAACAACTGGACAAGTTTGTTGTGGCATTTATCGATGACATCCTGGTATACTCGCCAGATGAGAATACTCACGCCGAACACTTGCGTATAGTATTGAATATCTTGAAAGAAAAACAATTGTATGCCAAGTTTAGCAAATGCGAATTTTGGCTGCGGAGTGTTGCGTTCTTAGGACTTGTTGTGTCGGAAGCTGGCATAGCAGTGGATCCCAAGAAGATCGAGGCAATTACAGATTGGCCGCGACCGACGAATGTTACTGAAGTTCGAAGCTTTTTGGGACTAGCCGGCTATTATCGGAAGTTCGTTGAAGGATTCTCCACAATAGCAGTACCACTAACCAGACTAACCCAAAAGAAAACCAAATTTGAGTGGACTGCTGAGTGCGAGAGAAGTTTTGCTAAACTCAAGCAAAGATTAACCTCAGCTTCAATCCTAGCCCAACCAGTTGCCGGAGAAAGTTACACTATCTACACTTATGCCTCCAGAAATGGATTAGGTTTCGTCCTGATGCAGAAGGACCGAGTCATTGCGTACGCATCCCGACAGCTTAAACCCTATGAACAGAATTACCCGGTGCATGATTTGGAATTAGCCGCTGTAGTGTTCGCACTAAAAATTTGGAGACATTATCTGTATGGGGAACGGTGCGAGGTGTACACCGATCATAAGGGTATGAAATACTTATTCACTCAGAAAGAGTTAAATATGAGACAACGCATGTAGCTTGAACTGATAAAGGATTACGACTTGGCCATTCATTACCACCCAGGTAAGGCGAATAAGATGGCTGACGCACTGAGTCGAAAATCCAGCCATGTAAGACAAACACCTCTAGAGCAAGATATGGCAAAGTTTGAATTAGACATGGTCGAGTCTACATCTAATATTCGAGCAACCTTAGTAATAACGCCAACATTGATTGATCGGATAAAGGATGCACATTTAAGAGATGCTGAGTTGTTAAGGATGACAGATAAGGTTAAACAAGCACCAGAAGATATTTTTCAGATAAGAGATGACAATAGTTTATGGTTCCGGAACCGACTGTGTGTACCAAACGACGATGAAATCCGGAGAGAGGTCTTGAAGGAAGCTCACGATTTCCGACTATCCATACACCCCGGAGCCACCAAAATGTATCAAGATCTGAAACAACATTATTAGTGAGATGGAATGAAACGAAAAATAGCTGATTACATAGAACAATGTCTAGTATGTCAGCAGGTGAAGGCGGAGCACCAGAAACCGGTGGGTCTCCTACAACCATTGGAAATTCCAGAGTGGAAGTGGGAACATATCACTATGGATTTCGTCACGGGACTTCCAAAGACTAGAGGAAGCTGTGATGCCATATGGGTAATTGTGGATAGACTTACTAAAACTGCACATTTCTTACCCATGATAATTCAAGCTTCGATGGAAAAATTGGTACAAATGTATATAGATAACGTCGTGAGTCTGCATGGTGTTCCAGGAAGTATAGTCTGCAATCGAGATCTGCGTTTCACCTCCATATTATGGACTGCGTTTCAGCTCGCTATGGGTATTGAGATCCGGATGAGTACTGCATTCCACCCACAAACTGATGGACAGACTGAAAGAACTATACAAATATTGGAAGACATGTTACGTGCCTATACATTGGATTTTCGGGGTAATTGGGACAAAACTGTGAAGTTAATGGAATTCGCTTACAACAATAGCTACCGCAACTGGATAGGAATGGCACCTTTCGAAGCGTTATATGGACGAAAGTGTCTATCCCCTTGTATTGGGACGAAGTCGGTGAAAGAGCAATTACCGGGCCAGAATTGGTAGAGCAAACCAAAACCAAGTCCGACAGATACGCGAAAGACTAAAGGTGGCTCAAGATCGCAGCAAGAGCTGGCAGACTCGAAACGACGACCTATCGAGTTTGAGAACGTGGAGAAGGTACACTTGAGGATCTCACAGACGAAAAGGAGTAATGCGCTTCTGAGTAAAAGGAAAGTTAAGTCTTCGTTTCATTAGACTGTATGAAATTTTAAAGAAAATTGGACTCGTAGCATACCGACTAGCATTACCACCTTCGCTATCCTAGATACACAACTACGAAGATACGTCCATGACCCGAGCTATGTATTGGAACATCAGCAGTTGAAAATCCTGGATGACGCTTCCTACGACGAAGTATTGGTGCGTATTCTAGATCGAAAGGAGCAAATATTACGAAGTAAGTCGATTCAATTTGTGAAAGTGCAGTGGAGTAATCGCACTGAATGGGAGGCAACTTAGGAGCCAGAGCAACAAATGAGGGAGCAAAACCCTCAGCTCTTTCATAGTAACTGGCTAATGAATTTCGCAGAATAATTCGAAAGGGTTTAGAAATAAGCAATCAAACTTACAGGTTCAAACATCTGTTCCTCCGACATTTGCAACGTTTAAAACCACTACTGGAACCGGAATCCATTTATAGGAGATGCCTAATAGAAGGACAGCGTATATAAAGGAAACAAGGACAACAAAATCTCAGGCGCATAAAAAATATCTCAGACCTGTATACTTCCAGAGATTATACTATTTTTTGCATAAATTAAAGGAATACAAACAACCAAAGAATGAAACCAGTCGAGACGTGACTAGATGGTCATTGTCCTTAAAGCAATTTTGCCTCTACCGGTGAGCAAGGTAGTCTTCAAGCAAATGCTTCACAGGATATAACGGCTTACTCCCTTTCTTTTGCTCTAAGAAAGAGAGTTTGAACTTGCTAATAGAAGAGAATGATAGTAGAAGAAGAAGGAGAAGAAGTGCTGCAGAATTTTTCAAGTTTTCACAAGATTTTTTATGTATATGTTTAAGATAAAAAAAGCCTATTATTTATAGGTTTTGAGTTCACAAAGATGTTAAAAATACACTATTTCTACAGACTTACACCCCCCAAGATGAGTCATGGTCGTTCAAATTGGAAGGAGATGTCACATGGTGAAGAGTCGCATCTTTTATGAACAGCTACACACATAAGGCGCCTAACGTGGCGTTCGATGTGTTCCAGAACAGTTCGAACGCCTACATTAGACGCTTTATCCACACATTAAGCGCCTATTCATGCGTTCGATATGTTCTGGAAGCTTTCTTTAACACATAAAGCGCCTTATGTGTTTGGAACGCTCCCTATTCCTTCTAATTTTCATGTATCACTTCAAACTTCACCCAATCTCCTATCAATCGATTATATAACAATATACAAGGTGGGAGCACACGATTTAAAGTACTTTTCCAACGATCCCCCCACATGATCCAAGCTTGTATAATCACATACGAACAAACATACCAAACCTTTCTATTATTAACTGAAGATAATGACACATGGCGGAGCAGTGACAAACGTCCTGAACTGACAGGTAGTACAGTTTGTAGTTATATAAACGGAAATAGGGTGGCAACCGTCTTGAACCACATATCTCACTACTGTTTAATGAAAACACAAATAACATGCCATTATCTAACCTTTTACAAGTTCACGGTGTGGTGCATTAATGGCCCTCCACCAAATCCCAGGATTCATAAGTGATCTAGAGAGTTTTCCAGGCTCTCATAGGAAGCGGCCCCACTTCCACACTTATGTAGGTGATATTCATCAAGTGTGTACTGAAACGCACCACCATCTTTAATGGCTAAGAATTATCCATTAAGGGATTTATATCTCACCCTCAAACATGTACTGAGTACCATCCTTAGGCATCAACACTGGAAGGGACATGTATGATAATACTTAACATAACTCTTCTGCAACGTGCTTTTACCACATTGAAATCCGTTTCCAGGATCTCTACTAATAGTGAGTTGAGTTACTGTCATAGAGAGTTCACATGAGATGGAATTAGTCACATTCCTCTCGATATTCTTAGAACCAACTTACGGTTCAGTCCTTTAGTTAAGGGGTCTGCGAGGTTCAACTCGGTCTTCACATATTCCAAGTTGACCACCCCAGAACTAATCAAATCACGCACAATATTATGTCTCAAACGGATGTGTCGGCTCTTCCTATTATATATCGTATTCTTTGCTCGAGAGATCGCTGCCTGTGAATCACAATGAATAAACACGGAAGGCATAAGTTTAGTCCACAGGAAAGTCAGCAAGTAAATTCTTTAACCATTCCGCTTCTGAACATGCAATGTCTAAAGCAACAAATTCTAACTCCATCATGATCTGTTAAAAGTAAACACATACCCATTAGTGGAGTTTATTTCGTCATTATCTGTTACCGAAATAGCATCACAATAACCTTCTAACACTGTTGGACATCCATTAAACATGAGTGCTAAATCCATAGTTCCTCTTAGATGTCTCAATAATCGTTTTAAAGCATCCCAACGTTCTTTACTAGGATTATGAGTATATCTTGCTAACCTGTTTACAGAATATGCAATATCCGGCTTGGTGCAATTCATTAGGTACATTACACTACCAATGATTCTAGCATATTCACAATGAGATACACTATCGTTTTATTTTTCTCTAAACTCACAGACGGATCATATAGAGTGCTAATAGGTTTAACATCAAAGTGACTAAATTTTCTCAGAATCTTTTCAACGTAGTGAGATTGAGAAGCATATACCTCCCACATTTCTATACTAATTTAAAGCCAAGTATTAAATCTGCTCTTCCCATATCATTCACTTCAAAGACAGAGGACAAGAATGATTTAATACCATTTACAACTTCAATGTTTGTTCCAAATATTAATAAATCATCCACATATAAGCAAACAATCACACCATCAAGATTTTCAAACTCGCTATAAATGCATCTATCACTTTCATTAACAACATATCCAGTAGCCAACATGGCATTGTCAAGCTTCTCATGCCCATACAAAGATTTCTTCAATCTACATACTTTATGTTCATTGACCCTTAGCAATCATTCCTTCCAGTTGTTTCATAAAAATTTCTTCTTCTAAATCTCCATTTAAGAATGTTTCTTTAACATCTATTTGATGTACAACTAGTTTATAAATGGAGTCTAATGCTACCAACACCCTGATAGATGTTATTCTAGCAACTGGTAAATATGTGTCAAGAAATCTATTCCTTCTTGTTGTGTGAAACCCTTAGTAATCATTCCTTCCAGTTACTTCATATAAATTTCTTCTTCTAAATAAGATAAAATGAGAAAAATATGATAACGAAAGATATAATTTGAACTTCAGAGTATCTTACTCTGAATAAGATCAGCCTTGATAGTCTCCATGTCCGCCACCAACCACAATGCTGGTGCTATCTCGTTCTTTAGTCTTTTCATGCTCGCCTGAACCAGCTCCACAACCATCTTCTCGGATTCCACAGCTTGGAACAAAGATCCAATATCTTGTTATAACTAGTTTTTAACGGCAAAAAATTAGTTAGACATTAATCAAAAGCCATAGCTAGTAGAATCTAATACTCTACGAAATTAGCAAAAACATATGACCAAATAAACACCCTCCCCCCCGGTTCAAAAAATGATAATTAAGGTACAACACTAACCTGTCACATTCACCTTATATTATGTTGCTACCGAACAAAGAACAATTTGTTGTGGCCAAATGAATATATACAGTTACTGATTCAAAAAAGAAACATCATGCTGAAATTTTCAGGTAGTTGCTTCGAGAGACCAAAGCATATTACTCAAGAAACATACTCTAACTGATCAATGAAACAAGATGGCAGATGTAGGATAGAGTTATCAGTGTCACAGAGGATGCACCTCTTTTGCCACCCCAAAGTTGACGCAATTCGCTAAACTAAAAGAGAAGCTTGGTGCCACATGTTTAAATTAGGAAAGAGTATGCCACAAATATGACCACATAAGTAATGCACATGAAAACATTCACGGCTCAAGCTAGCCCACGAAACACAAAGATAAGCATAACAAAGTCCCGAACTGCAATCTAGTTGAGAAGAAAGTGACATTAAAAAAATGAGTGTAATCAAGTACCTTCCTTTCTTTCGTAAACATTTCTACATCACTTGCACTGGCATCTCACCGAAAATCCAACTTTGGTCTTTTTAAGTATAGAAAAAAAATCAAGATTGATCAGATATAGATGTTGAGAGTTGAGTACGACAGCTTAAATGCAGACATATAAATGCGTGTGCAAGTAAACACAAATACACACAAATGAGCGCAGTAACCAACACACCTAGTAACAATCATAGTAACTCTTTGAACACTTTGATTCTTGAAATTTTGTTTATGCCTTGGTGAAGGAGTGAAATGAAGACCACCAACCCGCACAAGTCGCCTGATAATTAATTTCATGGGCCATATCCATGTATAAGATATAAAAAATTAGAAGTATCTTCATTACCCCAGAACTGTTTACTATAGCTTCATTCGCTTGCTATATTCAGGTGATGCCGATGTCTGGTAGAAGAGTTTGAGGAGTTTAGAGATCCCTGTGCATCTCTATGTTGAAAGGACGTGGAAAAATAAGATAAAATGAGAAAAATATGATAACGAAAGATATAAGTTGAACTTCAGAGTATCTTACTCTGAATAAGATCAGCCTTGATCGCCTCCATGTCCGAAACCAACTGCAATGCTTGTGCTATCTCGTTCTTTAGTCTTTCCATGCTCGCCTGAACCAGCTCTACAGCCATCTTCTCGGATTCCATAGCTTGGAACAAAGATCCAATATCTTGTTCTCAATAGTTTTTAACGGCAAAAAACTAGTTAGACATTAAGCAAAAGCTCAAGCTAGCAGAATCTAATACTCTACGAAATTAGCAAAAACATGTGACCAAATAAACACCCCCTCGGGTTCAAAAAATGATGATTAAGGTACGCTAGTTCTGATTTGTTATAATATAAGAAACAACACGTAACCTATCACATTCCACCTTATACTATGTTGCTACCGAACAAAGAACATTTTGTTGTGGCCAAATGAATTTATACAGATATGGATTAAAAAAAACATCCTGTGGAAATTTTAAGGTAGATGCTTCCAGAAACCAAAGAATATTACTCAAGAAACATACTCTAACTGATCCATGAAACATGATGGTAAATGTAGGATAGAGTTCTCAGTGTCACAGAGGATGCATCTCTTTTGCTACCACAAAGTTGACGCAATCCGCTAAAATAAAAGAGAAGTTTGGTGCCACATGTTTAAACTAGGAAAGAGTATGCTACAAATATGACCGCATAAGTAATGCAGATGAAAATATTCACGGCTCAAGCTAGCCCATTAAACACATACATAACCATAAAAAAGTCCCAAACTGCATCTAGTTGAGAAGAAAATGACATTAAAAAAATGAGAGTAATCAAGTATCTTCCTTTCTTCCGCAAACATTTCTACATCCCTTGCATTGGCATCTCACCGGAAATCAAACTTTGGTCTTTTTAAGTATAGGAAAATATCAAGACTAATCAGATATAGATGTTGAAAGTTGAATACGACAATGCAGACATATATATGCGTGTGCACGTAAACACAAAATACACACAAATGAGCGCAGTGACCTACACACCTGGTAACAATTATAGTAACTATTAAAAAACATTTTAATCCTTGATATCTTGTTTATGCCTTGGTGAGGAGTGAAATGAGGACCATACAAGTCGCCTGATAATTAATTCCATAGGCCACATCCATATATAAGATTTAAAAAGTTGGAAGTATCTTCTAGCTTCATTCGTTTGCTGGATTCAGGTGATGCCGATGTCTGTCAGAAGAGTTTGAGGAGTTTAGAGATCCCTGTGCATATCCATGCGGAAAAGACGTGGAAAAACAAGATAAAATGAGAAAAATATGATAGCGAAAATTATAATTTGAACTTCAGAGTATCTGATAATTAATTTCATGGGCACATCCATGTATAAGATTTAAAAAGCTGGAAGTATCTTCATTACCCCCAGATATGTTTGCTGTAGCTTCATTCGCCTGCTGGATTCAGGTGATGCGCGATGTCTGTCAGAAGAGTTTGAGGAGTTTACAGATCCCTGTGCCCATATCTATGCGGAAAAGACGTGGAAAAATAAAATAAAATGAGAAAATATGATAACGAAAGATATAATTTGAACTTCGAAGTATCTTACTCTGAATAAGATCAGCCTTGATCGTCTCCATGTCCGCCACCTACCGCAATGCTGGTGCTATCTCGTTCTTTAGTCTTTCCATGCTCGACTGAACCAACCCCACAGCCATCTTCTCTGATTCCACAGCTTGGAACAAAGACCCAATATCTTGTTCTAACTAGATTTTAAAGGCAAAAAACTAGTTAGACATTAAGCAAAAGCCCTAACTAGTAGAAGCCATTACTCTACGAAATCAGCAAAAACATGTGACCAAATAAACACCGTCCCCCACGCCCCCGGGATCAGAAAAATGATAATTAAGGTACACAGTTCTGATTTGTTATGATATCATAAACAACACGTAACCTATCACATTCCAACTTATACTATGTTGCTACGGAACAAAGAACAGTTTGTTGTGGCCAAATGAATTTATACAGATACTGATTCAAAAAAAACATCATGCAGAAATTTTAAGGTAGATGCTTCGAGAAACCAAAGCATATTACTCAAGAAACATACTCTAACTGATCCACGAAACAAGATGACAGATGTAGGATAGAGTTCTCAGTGTCACAGAGGATGCACCTCTTTTGCTACCCCCAAAGTTGACGCAATCCGCTAAACCAAAAGATGAGTTTGGTGCCACATGTTTAAACTAGGAAAGAGTATGCTACATATATGACCGCATAAGTCGCATAATAATTAATTTCATGGGCCACATCCATGTATAAGATTTAAAAAGTTGGAAGTATCTTCATTACCCCAGAACTGTTTACTACAGCTTCATTGGCCTGCTGGATTCAGGTAATGCGCATTGTCTTGTAGAAGATTTTGAGGAGTTTACAGATCCCTGTGCATATTTATGCGGAAAGGACGTGGAAAAATAAGATAAAATGAGAAAAATATGATAACGAAAGATATAATTTGAACTTCAGAGTATCTTACTCTTAATAAGATCAGCCTTGATTTTCTCCATGTCCGCCACCAACCGCAATGCTGGTGCTATCTCGTTCTTTAGTCTTTCCATGCTCGCCTGAACCAGCTCCAGAGCCATCTTCACGGATTCCACAACCTGGAACAAAGACCCAATATCCTGTTCTAACTAGTTTTTAACGACAAAAAACTAGTTAGACATTAAGCAAAAGCTTTAGCTAGTAGAATCCATTGCTCTACGAAATCAGCAAAAACATGTGACCAAACAAATACCCGCCCCCACGCTCCCCGGGTTCAAAAAATGATAATTAAGGCACGCAGTTCTGATTTTTTATGATATCATAAACAACAAGTAACCTATCACATTCCACCTTATACTATGTTGCTACCGAACAAAAGAACAGTTTGTTGTGGCCAAATGAATTTATACAGTACTGATTCAAAAAAAAACATCAAGAGAAAATCTTAAGGTGGATGCATCGAAAAACCAAAGCATATTACTCAAGAAACATACTCTAACTGATCCATGAAACAAGATGGCAGATGTAAGATAGAGTCATCAGTGTCAAAGAGGATGCACCTCTATTTCTACCCCAGAGTTGACGTAATCCGCTAAACTAAAAGAGAAG
>AP025052.1:3830274-3870265 GCA_036186865.1 Eustoma russellianum
TGGCATCTCACCGGAAATCAAACTTTGGCCTTTTTAAGTATAGGAAAATATCAAGACTAATCAGATATAGATGTTGAAAGGTTAATACGACAGCTTAAATGCAGACATATATATGCGTGTGCACGTAAACACAAAATACACACAAATGAGCGCAGTGACCAACACACCGGTAACAATCATAGTAAATCTTTGAACACTTTGATTCTTGAAATTTTCTTTATGCCTTAATGAAGGAGTGAAATGAGGACAACCAACACGCACAAGTCGCCTGATAATTAATATCATGGGCCACATCCATGTATAAGATTTAAAAAGTTGGAAGTATCTTCTAGCTTCATTCGTTTGCTCGATTCAGGTGATGCCGATGTCTGTCAGAAGAGTTTGAGGAGTTTAGAGATCCCTGTGCATATCCATGCGGAAAAGACGTGGAAAAACAAGATAAAATGAGAAAAATATGATAACGAAAGTTATAATTTGAACTTAGAGTATCTTACTCTGAATAAGATCAGCCTTGATCGTCTCCATGTCCGCCACCAACTGCAATGTTGGTGCTATCTCGTTCTTTAGTCTTTCCATGCTTGCCTGAACCAGCTCCATAGCCATCTTCTTGGATTCCACAGCTTGGAACATGCTCTAACTGATCTATGAAACAAGATGGTAGATGTAGGATAGAGTCATCAGTTCACACAAGGATGCACCTCTTTTGATTTCCCAAGTTGACGCAATCCGCTAAAATAAAAAAGAAGTTTGGTCCCACATGTTTAAATTAGGAAAGAGTATGCTACAAATATGACCGCATAAGTAATGCACATGAAACATTCACGACTCAAGCTAGCCAATTAAACACATACATAAGCATAAAAAAGTCCCGAACTGCAATCTAGTTGAGAAGAAAATGACATTAAAAATTTGAGAGTAGTCAAGTACCTTCCTTTCTTCCGCAAACCATTTCTACATCCCTCGTATTGGCATCTCACCGGAAATCCAACTTTTGTCTTTTTAAGTATAGCAATATCAAGATTTATCAGATATAGATGTTGACATTCGAATACGACATCTTAAACGCAGACATATATATGCGTGTGTGCACGTAAACACAAATACACAAAAATGAGCGCAGAGTGACCTACACACCTGGTAACAATCATAGTAACTCTTTGAACACTTTGATTCTTGGCATCTTGTTTATGCCTTGGGGAAGGAGTGAAATAAGGACCACCGACCAGCACAAGTCGCATGATAATTAATTTCATGGGCCACATCTATGTATACAGATTTAAAAGTTGGACGTATCTTCATTACCCCAGAACTGTTTACTATAGCTTCATTCGCCTGCTGGATTCAGCTGATGCGCGATGTCTTGCAGAAGAGTTTGAACATACATAAAACATACTAAGCATAAAAAAGTCCCAAACTAAAAATCTAGTTCAGAAGGAAAATGACATTAAAAAAATGAGAGTAATCAAGTAACTTCCTTCCGCAAAACATTTCTACATCCCTTGCATTGAGATCTCACCGAAAATCCAACTTTTGGTTTTTTTTAAGAATAGCAATATCAAGATTGATCAGATATAGATGTTGACATTTGAGTACGACAGCTTAAATGCAGACTATAATATGCGTGTGCACAGGTAACACAAATACACACAAATGAGCGCAGTGATCTACACACCTGGTAACAATCATAGTAACTCTTTGAACACTTTGATTCTTGGCATCTTGTTTATGCCTTGGGGAAAGGAGTGAAATAAGGACCCACCGACCAGCACAAGTCCGCATGATAATTAATTTCATGGGCCACATCCATGTATAAGATTTAAAAAGTTGGACATATCTTCATTACCCCAGAACTGTTTACTATAGCTTCATTCGCCTGCTGGATTCAGCTGATGCGGGATGTCTTGCAGAAGAGTTTGAACATACATAAAACATACATAAGCATAAAAAGTCCCGAACTAAAATTAGTTCAGAAGAAAATGACATTAAAAATGAGAGTATCAAGTAACTTCCTTCCGCAAACATTTCCTACATCCCTTGCATTGAGATCTCACCGAAAATCCAACTTTGGTTTTTTAAGAATAGCAATATCAAGATTGATTAGATATAGATGTTGACATTTGAGTACGACAGCTTAAATGCAGACAGATATATACGTGTGCACAGGTAAACACAATACACACCAAATGAGCGCAAGTGATCTACACACCTGGTAACAATCATAGTAACTCTTTGAACACTTTGATTCTTGAAATCTTGTTTATGCCTTGGTGAAGGAGTGAAATTTGGGACCACCAACCCGCACAAACCGCCTGATAATAAATTTCATGGGTCACATCAATGTATAAGATTTAAAAAGTTGAAAGTATTTTCATTACCCCAGAACTGTTTACTATAGCTTCATTCGCCTGCTGGATTCAGGTGATGCGCGATGTCTGACAAAGAGTAAGAGGAATTTACATATCCATGTGGATATCTATGGGGAAAGGACGTGGAAAAATAAGATAAAATGAGATAAATATGATAGGGAAAGATACAATTTGAACTTCATAGTATCTTACTCTGAATAAGATCAGCATTGATCGTCTCTATGTCCCCCACCAACAGCAATGCTGGGTGCTATCTCGTTATTTAGTCTTTCCAAGCTTGCCTGAACCAGCTCCACAACCATCTTCTCGGATTCAGAGCTTGGAACAAAGACCTAATATCTTGTTAAAACTAGTTTTTAACGACAAAAAACTAGTCAAACATTAAGCAAAAGCCCTAGCTAGTAGAATCCATTATTCTACGAAATTAGCAAAAACATGTGACCAAATAAAACACCCCCTCCGTGTTCAAAAAAAATGATTATTAAGGTACGCAGTTTTGATTTGTTATGATATCAGAAACAACATATGTTTCTACCGACAAAGAACAATTTGTTTTAGCCAAATGAATTTATACAGATACTGATTCAAAAAAACATCCTGCATAAATTTTAAGGTAGATGCTTCGAGAAACAAAAGCATATTACTCAAGAAACATACTCTAACTGATCCATGAAACAAGATGGCAGATGTAGGATAGAGTTATCAGTGTCACAGAGGATGCACCTCTTTTGCTACCCCAAAGTTGACGCAATCCGCTAAACTGAAAAGGGAAGTTTGGTGCCACATGTTTGAATTAGGAAACAGTATGCTACAAATATGACCGTATAAGTAATGCACATAAAAATATTCACGGCTCAAGCTAGCCCATTAAACTCATACATAAGCATAAAAAAGTCCCGAACTGCAATCTAGTTGAGAAGAAAATGACATTGAAAAAATAAGAGTAATAAAGTACCTTCCTTTGTTCCGCAAATATTTCCACAAACCTTGCAATGGCATCTCACCGAAAATCCAGCTTTGGTCTTTTTAAGTAAAGCAATATCATGATCGATCAGATATAGATATTGACAGTTGAATACGATAGCTTAAATGCACACATATATATGCGTGTGAGCGGGTAAACACAAATGACCGCAGTGACCTACACCCCTGGTAGCAATCATAGCAACTCTTTGAACACTTGATTCTTGAAATCTTGTTTATGCCTTGGTGAAGGAGTGAAAATGAGGACAACCAACCAGCACAAGTCGCATGATAATTAATTTCATGGGCCACATCAATGTATAAGATTTAAAAAGTTGGAAGTATCTTCATTACCCCAGAACTGTTTACTACAGCTAAATTCGCCTGTTGGATTTAGGTGATGCGCGATGTCTGGCAGAAGAGTTTGAGAAATTTACAGATCCCTGTGCATATCTATACGGAAATGACGTGGAAAAATAATAAAATGAGAAAAAATGATAACAAAAGATATAATTTGAACTTCAGAGTAGCTTACTCTGAATAAGATCAGCCTTGATCATCTCTATGTCCGCCACCAACTGCAATGCTGGTGCTATCTCGTTCTTTAGTCTTTCCATGCTTGCCTGAACCAGCTCCATAACCATCTTCTCGGATTCCACAGCTTGCAACAAAGACTCAATATCTTTTCTAACTAGTTTTTAATGAGGAAAAAACTAGATAGACATTAAGCAAAAGCCCTAGCTAGTTGAATATAATACTACAAAATTAGCAAAAACATGTGACAAAATAAGCACCCCCTCCCCCTCCATGTTCCAAAAAATAATAATTAAGGTACACATTCTGATTTGTTATGATATCAGAAACAACACGTAACCTGTCAAATTACACCTTATACTATGTTGCTACCGAACAAAGAACAGTTTGTTGTGGCCAAATGAATTTATATAGATACTGATTAAAAAAACATCCTGCGGAAATTTAAGCTAGATGCTTCGAGAAACCAAAGCATATTACTCAAGGAATATACTCTAACTGATCCATGAAACAAGATTGCATATGTAGGATAGAGTTCTTAGTGTCATAGAGGATGCACCTCTTTTGCTACCCAAAGTTGACGCAATCCGCTAAATTAAAAGAGAATTTTGGTGCCACGTGTTTAAATTAGGAAAGAGTATGCTACAAATATGACCGCATAAGTAATGCACATAAAAACATTCACGGCTCAAGCTAGCCCATTAAACACATACATAAGCATAAAAAAGTCCCGAACTGCAATCTAGTTGAGAGGAAATGACATTAAAAAAAGAGAGTAATCAAGTATCTTCCTTTCTTCCGCAAACATTTCCACATCCCTTGCATTGGCATCCCACCGAAAATCAAACTTTGGTCTTTTTAAGTATAGCAAAATATCAAGATTGATCAGATTTAGATGTTGAAAGTTGAATACGGCAGGTAAAATCCAGACATATATATACGTGTGTGCACGTAAACACAAATACACACAAATGAGCGCAGTGACCTACACACCTGTAACAATCATAGTAACTCTTTGAACACTTTGATTCTTGAAATTTTGTTTATGCCTTGGTGAAGGAGTGAAATGAGGGCCATCAACCCGCACAAGTCGCCTGATAATTAATTTCGTGGGCCACATCCATGTATAAGATTTAAAAAGTTGGAAGTATCTTCTTACCCCAGAACTGTTCACTATAGCTTCATTCGCTTGCTGGATTCAGGTGATGCCGATGTATGTCAGAAGAGTTTGAGGAGTTTAGAGATCCTGTGCATATCTATGCTGAAACGACGTGAAAAAATAAGATAAAATGAGAAAAATATGATAAGAAAAGATATAATTTGAACTTCAGAGTATCTTACTCTGAATAAGATCAGCCTTGATAGTCTCCATGTCCGCCACCAACTGCAATGCTGGTGCTATCTCGTTCTTTAGTCTTTCCATGCTTGCCTGAACCAGCTCCACAACCATCTTCTCGATTTCCACAGCTTGGAACAAAGACCCAATATATTGTTCTAACTGGTTTTTAACGGCAAAAAACTAGTTAGACATTAAGCAAAAGCCCCAGCTAGTTGAATATAATACTCTACGAAATTAGCAAAAACATGTGACCAAATAAGCACCCCCTCCCCAAAAAATGATAATTAAGGTGCACAGTTCTGATTTGTTATGATATCAGAAACAACACGTAACGCATCACATTCCACCTTATACAATGTTGCTACCGGACAAAAAACAATTTGTTGTGGCCAAATGAATTTATACAGATATTGATTCAAAAAAAACATCATGCGGAAATTTTAAGGTAGATGCATCGAGAAACCAAAGCATATTACTCAAGAAACATATTCTAACTGATCCATGAAACAAGATGGTAGATGTAAGACAGAGTCAGCAGTGTCACAGAGGATGCACCTCTATTGCTACCCCTAAAGTTGACGCAATCCGCTAAACTAAAAGAGAAGTTTGGTGCCACATGTTTAAACTTGGAAAGAGTATATGCTACAAATATGACCGCATAAGTACTGCACATGAAAACATTCAAGGCTCAAGCTAGCCCATTAAACACATGCATAAGCATAAAAAGTCCCGAACTAAAATCTAGTTGAGAAGAAAATAACATTAAAAAATGAGAGTAATCAAGTACCTTCCTTTCTTCCGCAAACATTTCTACATCCCTTGCATTGGCATCCCACCGAAAATCCGACTTTGGTCTTTTTAAGTATAGGAAAATATCAAGATTGATCATATATAGATGTTGAATATTGAACATGACAGCTTATATGCAGACATATATATGCGTGTGTGCACGTAAACACAAATAAACGCAGTGACCTACACACCTGGTAACAATAATAATAACTCTTTGAAAACTTTGATTCTTGAAATTTTGTTTATGCCTTGGTGAAGGAGTGAAATGAGGGCCACCAACCAGCACAAGTCGCCTGATAATTAATTTCGTGGGCCACATCCATGTATAAGATTTAAAAAGTTGGAAGTATCTTATTACCCCAGAACTGTTCACTATAGCTTCATTCGCTTGCTGGATTCAGGTGATGCGCGATGTCTGTCAGAAGAGTTTGAGGAGTTTAGAGATCCCTGTGCATATCTATGCGGAAAAGACGTGGAAAAATAAGATAAAATGAAAAAAATATGATAAGGAAAGATATAATTTGAACTTCAGAGTATCTTACTCTGAATAAGATCAGCCTTGATTGTCTCCATGTCCGCCACCAACTGCAATGCTGGTGCTATCTCGTTCTTTAGTCTTTTCATGCTTGCCTGAACCAGCTCCATAGCCATCTTCTTCGATTTCCACATCTTGGAACAAAGACCCAATATCTTGTCCTAACTGGTTTTTAACGGCAAAAAACTAGTTAGACATTAAGCAAAAGCCCTAGCTAGTTGAATATAATACTCTACGAAATTAGCAAAAACATGTGACCAAATAAGCACCCCCTCCCCTCCATGTTCAAAAAAATGATAATTAAGGTGCACAGTTCTGATTTGTTATGATATCAGAAACAACACGTAACGCATCACATTCCACCTTATACAATGTTGCTACAAAATAAAAAATAGTTTGTTGTGGCCAAATGAATTTATACAGATACTGATTCAAAAAAAACATCATGAGAAAATCTTAAGGTGGATGCATCGAAAAACCAAAGCATATTACTCAAGAAACATATTCTAACTGATCCATAAAAACAAGATGGCAGATGTAAGACAGAGTCAGCAGTGTCACAGAGGATGCACCTCTATTTCTACCCCAGAGTTGACGCAATCCGCTAAACTAAAAGAGAAGTTTGGTGCCACATGTTTAAATCCATCTTCTCGATTTCCACATCTTGGAACAAAGACCCAATATCTTGTTCTAACTGGTTTTTAACGGCAAAAAACTAGTTAAACATTAAGCAAAAGCCCTAGCTAGTTGAATATAATACTCTACGAAATTAGCAAAAACATGTGACCAAATAAGTACCCCCTCCCCTCCATGTTCAAAAAAATGATAATTAAGGTGCACAGGAAAGAGTATTGCTACAAATATGACCGCATAAGTAATGCACATAAAAAATTCACGGCTCAAGCTAGCCCATTAAACACATACATAAGCATAAAAAAGTCCCGAACTGCAATCTAGTTGAGAAGAAAATGACATTGAAAAAATAACAGTAATCAAGTACCTTCCTTTTTCCGCAACATTTCTACATCCATTGCATTAGCATCTCACCGAAAATCCAGCTTTGATCTTTTTTAGTACGGCAATATCAAGATTGACCAGATATAGATGTCGACAGTTGAATACGATAGCTTAAATGCATACATATATATATATGCGTGTGTGCGCGTAAACACAAATGAGCGGAGTGACCTACACACATGGTAACAATCATAGTAACTCTTTGAACACTTTGATTATTGACATCTTGTTTATGCCTTGGTGAAGGAGTGAAATGAGGACAACCAATCTGTACAAGTCGCCTGATAATTAATTTCATGGGTCACATCTATGTATAAGATTTAAAAAGTTAGAAGTATCTTCATTGCCCCAAATTGTTTATTATAGCTTCATTCGCCTGCTAGATTAGTGAAATACGCGATGTCTGGCAGAAGAGTTTGGAGAATGTACAGATCCATGTCCCTATCTATGCGGAAAGGACGTGAAAAAAAAGATAAAATTGAGAAAAATATGATAACAAAAGATATAATTTGAACTTCAGAGTATCTTACTCTGAATAAGATTAGCCTTGATCGTCTCCATGTCCGCCACCAACTGCAATGCTGGTGCTATCTCGTTCTTTAGTCTTTCCATGTTTGCCTGAACCAGCTCCATAGCCATCTTTTCAGATTCCACAGCTTAAAACAAAGACTCAACATCTTGTTCTAACTAGTTTTTAATGGCAAAAAACTAGATAGACATTAAGCAAAAGCCCTAGTTAGGTGAATATAATACTCTACGAAATTAGCAAAAACATGTGATCAAATAAGCACCTCTCCCTTCCGTGTTCAAAAAATGATAATTAAGGTACACGTTCTGATTTGTTATGATATCAGAAAAAACACGTAACCTGTCACATTACACCTTATACTATGTTGCTACCGAACAAAGAACAGTTTGTTGTGGCCAAATGAATTTATACATATACTGATTAAAAAACATCCTGTGGAAATTTTAAGATAGATGCTTCGAGAAACCAAAATATATTACTCAAGAAATATACTCTAACTGATCCATGAAACAAGATGGCATATATAGGATAGAGTTCTCAGTGTCACAGAGGATGCACCTCTTTTGCTACCACAAAGTTGGCGCGATCCGCTAAACTAAAAGAGAAGTTTGGTGCCACTCGTTTAAATTAGGAAACAGTACGCTACAAATATGACCGCATAAGTAATGCACATAAAAACATTCACGGCTCAAGCTAGCCCATTAAACACATACATAAGCATAAAAAAGTCCCGAACTGCAATCTAGTTGAGAGGAAATGACATTAAAAAAGAGAGTAATCAAATACCTTCCCTTCTTCCGCAAACATTTCTACATCCCTTGCATTGGCATCTCATCGGAAATCAAACTTTGTATTTTTAAGTATAGCAAAATATCAAGATTGATCAGATTTAGATGTTGAAAGTTGAATACGGCAGGTTAAATGCAGACTTATATATATGTGCACATGTGTGTGTGCACGTAGACACAAATACACACAAATGAGCGCAGCAGACTTATATATATGTGCACATGTGTGTGTGCACGTAGACACAAATACACACAAATGAGCGCAGTGACCTACACACCTGTGACAATCATAGTAACTCTTTGAACACTTTGATTCTTGAAATCTTGTTTATGTCTTGGTGAACGAGTGAAATGAGGACAACCAACTCGCACAAGTCGCCGGATAATTAATTTCATGGGCCACATCAATGTATAAGATTTAAAAAGTTGGAAGTATCTTCTTACCCCAGAACTGTTCACTATAGCTTCATTCGCTTGCTGGATTCAGGTGATGCCGATGTCTATCAGAAGAGTTTGAGGAGTTTAGAGATCCATGTGCATATCTATACGGAAAAGACGTGAAAACATAAGATAACTTGTGATATATAGATTAAAAGTATTCAAGGGGAGGAGTGGTGTGATATAAGATTCTTCTCAATGATCAAGGACAAAGAGTGAACAGATCTCTTGATGTGTAATGAGATTCAACTCAAGGGGTCAATTTCACTTCTCCAAATTTGAGCAGAAGCCCATATGAGATATTGGCATAAATAATTGTGAGGAAGACATAAAACAGAATACTAAAGATTAGTGCACTGAAATGTCAGACCTTGGAAGATTATCCTTCAGTTTAATGAGTAAACATCTACACCATGATACAAGGGATAACTAAAACTAAAGACTGCTGCCTGTAAATATATGGTAACTATGAAGACCAAGGACCGAAATTTCTGTACATTCGTTTTACTCTGCAGGAATCACTAATCTCAAAAGCGTTTTCCTCTGCAGTTTACTGGACAAATTTTAGAAGAATATATAAGTTAACATAATCTAGGGAACTATGGTGAAGGAAAGATATCCTTTCCTCTCTGTATATTGACTACTTGCTTCGTGAAAGTTAAAAACTCAATTTTGAAATAAAATTTAGATACAGGAAAAAGGTCCCTACATCTGCCAAAAAAGTGATGTTACTCCCATTCAATAGTAGATGGAGGCTTTGAGGTTATATCTTGAACAACTCGATTCACGCCTCGCACGCTATTGCATATCTTTCTGGCAAATCATCCAGGAACTTGTGCTCAAAATTGTACCTACAAATGCAACAATATGGTCAGAAACTCAAAAGTCATAGTGGCAATGGAACTGGACAAGAATAAGGACAAACAGCATATGTAGAAGCCATACAAGCCTTTGACATTGAGAGAGAGAGAGAGAGAGAACAAATTCACAATCAAGGTTCACTCTTCACACCAATACGACAACAAGTGAATTAGTCATAGTTTTTCAGAAGCTGAAGAACAATTAGCTGTTGCCATCTAATCAGAGAACCAAAGCTCACGCATCCAAGTCATGGAAACATTTCACAGAAACATAAGCACGCCAAATATATTAGGCCTAAATGGTCCTAACCCTTCGCAAAGAAGACATTCGCAAACTGCTTTTGTGCACCAATCTGCCATTTAGAAAAACAATTAGCTGCAGGTAAAATAGAACAATTACCAGTCAGCAGTCATTCCATCCTGACTGGTGACAGCTCTGAGAGAAACAACATGGGAGTGAGTTCTTTGATCTCCTTGAACTCCTGCTGATTTTATTGGCAAGAAAACAGCAAACGCTTGCCAAATAGAATCACAAATTCCAGCCTCTTGTATCGATTGGATAAAAATTTCATCCACCTGCTCAATATGGCAGATAGGATTTAGGAAAATCTACTCAAAATGGAAACAAATATATCCAATGCCTCTAACCTACTATATATTGCAGTAACCTGGCGAAGAATATCTAAGGCGTTTCCTGCAGTAACATCGTCTAACACTCTCACTGCAAGACCAGGCCCAGGGAAGGGATGGCGTTTCAGAAAGCCCTCTGGGACATTTAAGATCCTTCCTATTGCTCGAACCTTCCAATTAATCATAGCAGGTGAAAAGTAGCGCACAACAAATATCAAGGAAAACGAAGGTGGGACAAAAACGAAGATATGATTCTGTATTACATCATCCTTGACAGAACACCACTCACAATAGATATCAGCAGCAAAGCAGGCACAGACACTGTAGAGACGTATGTTTATGAATTTTGCAGAATAATTTAGAAGGGTTTTGAAACCAGTGATCAAACTTACCGCTTCAAGCATGCTGATCCGATAATTGCAACGTGGATATGTAGCTTCATTTGTCTGCTGAATTATAGTATCAAAAGCATGGGGATTTCGAGATAGAACCCTTTTTTGTGCTATTTTTACATCATTTCATATGATTGTTTATTGGTGCATCCTTGGCAAGAACACAACCCATTACAATACTTGTCAACAGCAAAGCAACCATAAGGACTGCAAAGAAAATATACTAATGGATTTTGCATAATAATTCAGATAGGTTTAGAAACCAGCAATAGAATTTACCGCTCCAAGCAGCTGGTGATTCGACAATCACATTGTGGACCCGTAGCTTCATTCATCTGCTGAACTTCAGGATTGAAAGCATGGGGATTTTGAGACAGAACCTTTCTTTGTGCTATCTTAACATCATTCATATGACTTGTTTATTAGTGCATCCTTGGCAAGAACAAAACCGGTCACAATACTGCGATTTTGATCATATATTGGCTACTTCGTTGGGGAAAGAATATACGTTTGACAATTTTTCATCATGATTTTGTTTTCTAGATACCTGGTAACATTCACAGTATTTCTTCAAACAATTTGAGTTCTTGCAATTGCACAATTGTTTATGCCTTGCTGAGGAAGGAGGAACACCAACCTGCGCATGTTTTCTGATAGTTAATTTCATGAGCGACATCCAGCTACAAGATTTGAAATATGGAGAATGCTTCATTACCCGAGAAGTGTCTGTTGTAGCTTCATTCGCCTGCTGAATCATACGATGAAAAGCATAGGGATCTCTCTATTCAATCCCTTCTTTTGCTAGCTCAACAGCGTCTTCATATGATGTGTTGTTAAAGCATCCTATGCAAAGACATGACTCATCACAGTACCGGTTATCAGCAAAGCATTCACAGTAACTGCAGAGACATAAGCTAATGAATTTGGCAGAATAATTCGAAAGGGTTTAGAAATAAGCAGTCAAACTTACCGCTTCAAGCATCTGTTCCTCCGACATTTGCAACTTGCAACGTTTAAAACCACTACTGGAACTGGAATCCATTTATAGGAGATGCCTAATAAAAGGACAACGCATATAAAGGAAACAAGGGCAATAAAATCTCAGGCGTATGAAAAAAAAAATATCTCAGACCTGCATACTTCCAGAGATTGTACTATTCAACATAAATTCAAAGGTGTGCTTCTAGACCAAGAAACTAATATTTCTCGTGTAGGGAAAAAGAACAAGATTTTGAAATAAATATCGTACCACAGAATCAAGAAGGTGAGAAAATGAAACATATTCATGATGGAAACTTGCGAATTCTTTGCCTAATCAAGTAGCCAATACATCATCAAAATTGCAGCAAGTATTAAAATCTAGTCAGTCAAACCAAGACTTTTCAAGAACTCAGTCAAAATTACATAAAACCTGAAGATCAAGACTCCAATCAACAAAAACCCACGTGACTAAGTCCAGATCTTAGATGACAGAATTCTGATTTCTTGGAATCACACCTTCTCAATACCAATATCGATTGAACCCATATTTTTAAAACCCAAACACCAAGAAACTGAATATACTAAACCGTAACAGAGAGAATTATCATTATTTAGATGCACATCACCCAATTGAACCCGCATCTATAAACACAAACACCAAGAAAATGAAAAGAAAGAACTCTCGTTATTTAGAAGCACATTTTCCCGTTATCTACATCAATGGAACCCGCATTTTTTAACCCCAACAACAAGAAATGACTATACGAAACAGGGACAATTCTCAATTTTCAGAAGCGCGTCTTCTCAATTCCGATAACAAATATGAAACCACATGCAAGAGAAGGGAAGAAACAGTAGTTGAAGTGCGAGTGGGTGGGATATTGATGAAGTATTTTCGCCACCGTTGTCTTTCTCTACAGAAAATAGCTGTCGCTTTGGCCTCTCTACTGAAAGTAACTCTCGGCTGATTAATGGCTACCTCTCTTACTTTTATAGGCGGGAATAGTGTTTCTCTGGGGTAATAGGCGGCGGGAAAATATTTGTTGCGTGCAATTATAATTTATTTTCCTTTTGTTTTTTCATTCCATCTTATACAGAAAATCTATCAACACACAACTTAAAATCATATTATAAATATAAAAATAATACATTCGTTACGATGTGTTTTCGACTAATATGGCAAAACTTGTAATACTCGTTCAAAAAATATCAATCTAATTAATATTTAACATAATTATATCATGTTGAAAAACTAACTAAGACAATAGTTTAGGACGAAAACATCTCTACTCGATTTATAGCAAACTAGATGGAAAAAATCAACGTGCAGCCACTGATTCTCCAAGATAATTTTGGTAACAAAAAAAATTATGTCTTTTAGTTTTATGTGGTGAAAGCTTGGTTGCACAGAAGTCGGTCTATTTCTAAGGAGAATTGATAAATATGTTTAGGTTGACAAAGGCAGCAGGCATAGTTAAACGGCACAAATATATGATCTATCTAGTCATACCATATTAAGGAGAACAAACGTCTCACAATGTAATGGTCATTCTAACTCAAATAAAAATGTGTGTGTGTATATATAACAATAATATATATAATATGTGTGTGTGTCTATATATAATATATATATAAAATAATATATAATGATATTATTATAATATGTAATAATATATAATATTATAATAATAATAATATTATTATTATATTATTATATAATATATATAATATTATTAATATTATAATAATATATAATATTATTCCAAAAATTATATAAATAATATATAATAATATATACATTATATTATTATAATATATATAATATTATTATAATAGTATATAATATTATAATATAATATATAATAATTTTATTATACATATATAATATATATAACATGTGTGAGTGTGTCTATACATATAATTTTTTATTTATTTTTTTTTACCAGACCCTAACGATAGCTTTTGCTGTCGTTGGGATATACTGGGTTTGGATTATGGATGATGATGATGACTCGAGTCTCTTTTCCTACTAGGTAGAGTTATACACACACACATATACATACATATCTACTGTGTGTATATTTGTGTATGTGCGTTATCTATATGTATATGTATATATATATAACAATAATATATATAATATGTGTGTGTGGTCTATATTAATATATATATATATATAATAATATATTATAATATGTAATGATATATAATATTATTAATAATAATATTATTATCATCATAATATTATAATAATATATATAATAATATTATTATTATATATATAATATTATAATAATAATATATAATATTATAATAATAATATATAATAATATTATTATACATATATAATATATATAATGTGTGTGTGTGTGTGTCTATACATACATACATATATATATATATATATATATATATATATAATACTCGAGTCTTTTTTCCTACTAGGTAGAGTTATATACTCACACATATACATACATATCTATATGTGTGTATATTTGTGTATGTGTGTATCTATGTTATATGTATACATGGGTGTGTATATATGCATATGTGTTTATACATGTGTATCTCTAAGGTTGACCAAAGGTATTCTGTATATTCTCTTTTTGGCTATGCTCATATAACATATTGGCATTAAAGATGAGAGGAAAGCAGTCTCGTTGGAATAATCCCTCGATTTTAATTTGGACTTTGACAACAATAGTGATCCGAACACATTTTTGACAAAGAGCCAAACGTTGTCGTTTACACAAAGTTTAACGTTATAGCCTTAAGCATCTTCTCCACCATCTCCTCCAACTTTTTCAGGTAGAATGTTGGATATTGTACTATGATTGAAACCATGAAATTATGGTTTTTATTTGCTTTCATTTTTGGGTTCTTTATGTTAATGTTACTGGCAAATGACAAGCTCAAGCCAGGACAATTACTAGGAGGGAACGAGTCTTTGGTTTCTGCAAGCAACGTATTCGAGTTGGACTTTTTTGAGGATTCCGTTTATGATAATGTTTTCATAGGAATTTGGCTGAAGAATTATGTCAACAAGAAGGTGGCTTGGGTGGCGAATCGTGATAATCCAATGGTGGATTCTACTGCTAGTCTTAGAGTAAGGAATGATGGTAATTTGGTTCTGCTAGACAAGAGAAAATTAGTTGTAATAATCAACTCAGGATAGGTAGCTTCTCTTGAAATACTAGTGCAAGGCTTCTTGATTCAGGGAATCTTGTTCTTCAACACGAGGAGGAAATGATCTGGCAGAGTTTTGATTACCCAAGCGATGCGTATCTCTCTGGGATGAACATTGGTTTATTTGGCTTGCGAAACAAAGTACCAGGATTTTCTACTCTAATACACCAAGAACACTCTTTCTTATTTAGCTTACGGAGAAATTTGTTCAATAGTGTTCACTCATTGCCATAATAGAGTTGGCGTCTATTATGATAGTCCTCAAGAAAGGAAAATCCAACGCAAGAGCAATTGCTTTGGCATATGAACTGGCATTCAGTGAAAATCAGACCATCAGTCATGTTAGCCGTCATTGATTCTGGCGACAACCATTGATTGGGATAAATGCATCCCAATCCCTACACTTGGTTTGCTTGGGTGCTAAACATAGGCTTGAGTTAAGTGCAGTGGACTTCTCACATAACTAGCATCCTTGCAGCTCCTATCTCTTCTACTAAACAAGCAACGTAATGTTACTTTCTTGGACTTGATTTGTATATAGAAAGTCTAAAAGAAAACTACTTAATTGTGTACATGCAGACCAATTAAAGGATACTGATACTGAGAATGGTGATGTGAGAGCGAAAATGTCTCAAAATGATGCCTTTGCAATGGCAAACATCAGTGAACTGGATAGTGACAGTTAAAAAGAACTTGGCAATGTTTAGTTTCAGCACCATAAAACTTTCGACCGTTAACTTCTCCTCTAAGCATAAACCTGAGGAGGTCGGCTATGGACCAGTTTATAAGGTTGAAACATAATTATGCTTCAATTTTTCGAGGAAGTGTGAAATTGTAGTTCCATTTTTATTACACTGATGTGGGAAGAAATTACAGGGAATACTGCCATCAGGCCAAGAAAATGCTGTGAAGAGGCTGTCCAAAAGATCAAGGCAAGGACTAAAGGAATTCAACAATGAAGTGACATTAATTTCAAAGCTCTAGCACATAAATCTTGTGAGGCTTTTGGGGTTCTGCATTCAAGGAGACGAGTACATATTAATCTACGAATACATGCCAAACAATAGTTCAGATTCATTCATTTTTGGTTAGTCACTAAGACTTGGATGTTGGCTTTGCCATCATTTCATTTACTCAAATGCATGTGTTTGTAGTCTGATTCCACGAGTATTCTGCAACAGATTCTGCTAAACATGTACTGCTCAAATGGAAGAAACGCTTTGACATCATTGAAGGGATAGCGCAAAGGCTCCTTTATCTCCACAAGTATTCAAGACTACGGATAATTCATCGTCACATAAAAGCTAGCAACATCTTGTTGGATGGTGATATGAAACCCAATCTGATTTTGGAATGGCCAGGACATTTCAAGAACTCGGAACTCGTGCACAGACGAACAAGATTGCTGGCACATAGTAAGAAGAAACATATGCATTATTTGACCAGATCCGTGTCAAAAGTTGCTTGATAGCATAAAATATTACCTTTTGAATTCCCTGCTCGAATAGTAGATACCTGTCTCCGGAATATGCAATGGATGGCTTCTTCTCCGAAAAGTTGGATGTTTTCAGCATTGGGATCATTGTTCTTGAGATAATCAGTGGCCAAAAGAACATGCCATTCTTCGAACCTGATCGATCTCAGAATCTAACAGGCCATGTAAGAAATTAAGAACTTGTTCATTGCTGATATATGAATGCAATTTTTTTGTATTCATGCTGCCTGAAGTGATGCATTCTTTTCTGGGCTGGAACTTGTGGAATGAAGGAAAAAACATGGAATTGGTGGATCCATTGCTTTCAAATTCTTGTTCGCAAAACGAAGTCCTTCGATGCCTTCAACTAGGCCTTTTGTGTGTTCAAGACAGAGCCGCAAACAGGCCTACTATGTCAGACGTCATACATTTTCTCAGAAATGATTCTGCTGCAATCTCTCCTCCAAAAAAAGCTGCACTTTTGTGCGAACTAGTCTTTAATGATATGATTTTTCTCAAGGTTCTGAATTTGTTTCCGATGTATATGGAAGATTTATTTGGTTAGAACGTATTATATTGCACATTGGGCTCCAGAGTGTTTAATTATTGTGGGTCTTTTGAGTTGTACAGAACTTCCACTTTATCTGTACTAAATACTTCAAGACCATGAAAGAAACAATAGTCACATTTATCTCCACTTTATCTAACTAAAGCAATAAAAATGGGAAAGAGTGTTATGCGCATTCAAAGAGAATACCAGAAGAAAATTAAAGCTTGACAATATCAATTACAACAAATAGCCTTACACCCTTTTTTTTGTTACAAATAGCCTTAATTGTTATTATAAAAAAGGGAAGACACCAAAAGAAACCATAAAAACAGGTCTCATCTATACATACATATATTCACCCTCTCGAACAGCATTAGCAGCCCCCTTTCTCTCTTCTTCCGCCTCCCTTTCCCTCTCTTTCCAACTTTCATAAGCATGGTCATCTCTTTGCAGTTCATGTCGGCAAATCGGACACGAATTATGTTCATCCTGTCAACAAAAGGTACAAATTCTCAATGAACTTCTAGAGGCAATTATAACATAGCCATACATATGTTTTCTGTCATTTAATAAATGACTCAATTTTCTAGCGATTGGAAAGCCATAAACGAATGAAAAAAAAACCCTTAAAGCAGAACTTTTCAACATTCAAGCAGTTATTACCAGCCATGGTTTAAGGCAGGGAGGTTGAAACATGTGCTTGCAAGGCAGCTCTTGCATTTTGTCATCAACAACCAAATTCTCCTTGCAAATGGCACATTCCGCATCACCACCAAGCTTCATCAAGAAATCTTCAGTAATAATATTAACTGGAAGCTTAGCCACCACTTCTTTGCTGGCAGGTGGCACCCTTGGTGCTGCAGGTTCAGTGTCCAAAATCTAAAGCATAAACGAATGTTAGAGGCACAAAAATAACAACAGCATATAAAAACCGGTCATGCAATGCTTAAAATGTTGGCTCATTAATGATTCGTTAATCAAGAGTGATTAAGAAATTTGGTGTCTTTCCATTTTTTAAGGCAGGGGAGGAGAAAAAGAGGCTGGGGTGGGGCTTGGGGTAGGAAAACCGGTGATGTGCTGCGAGTGCAAGCAAAATATTTAACCAGCCACCAAAAATGAGTTTTAACTTCAAATACAATGAGGGCTAAAGTGGCATCGCCAGACAAGAATGTGAGTTACACTTCTAGCTTTTATGATTTTCTTCTCCTCTGAAGATAACGCATCAGAGTAGTCTGAGGAAAAGATGAAGAAATTACCACAGGAACCATATTATCAAGTCTGTCAACCAATTGCTGGAGTATCGTTGCAGCGTCTTCATGTGCAGTATTATCACCTTCCTGCCTATTAAAAGATTCACCAAAAAACAATGCCACAGCAGCTGTCATAAGGTTTGACTGAACCATCCAGTCAGATTGAGGCTCAGGATCTACAGTAAGGTGTCCTTCAAATAGAAAACCTACATCATGGAAAAAAATTATAATTGTCAGCATAAGGGATGTATCGAAAGCGATGGAAGGTAAAGATGTAAGTTGTTAAACCTCTATTTCTACTAGCTTGTGAAGCCCCCAGATCAGCAGATTCATTGTCCAGTTGACCCAAATGCTCTCTGGCTTCGGCGATGCATTTTTGAAGACGCTTCTTCTCAGAAGTTCCACTTATCAGTTGCTCAGCCTCCACGAAGAGCCTGAGGCCAGCATTCCAAAACCCTGGTGTTGTGTATCTAGTCTTTAGTACAGTTGCAACTCGACATATCACGGAGTAGAACTGCAAGAGTGTGATGCTGATTGTAAGTGAAGAACTCCAAGAGCAAATTCCAAATGTTAAAATCAAGATTAAAGACAGAACGAATGTCCAAAAATCAAGACTGCAGGAGCAATTGTGTGATAAAAAAAATCCTCCAACCCCTTATTAAAAACACGAAAAGAGAAGGGAAACGACGACCACTAAAAACAAAATGCTGTAACTAAAAACAAAAGAGGCATCCAGTTTTTGTCTGGTAAAATTTCTCTCTACTTTCATAGTAAGAAATATTTCACAATTTCAAAATGCTGTAACTGTAAAAAAATAATTTTAAGCAAAAAACAGTATGCATGTCTTTGCAAAAGGTTTTGGGGTCATGGCAGATGGAAGGTTAGTTCTGTTGCCTGCAAATTAAATGCTCTACTGGCATTAATAAGGGGACATTGCCGGTTTTGGAGGACAGTCCTGTAACACCGTATAAGGTTGCTTCTTTGTGATCTTAAGGTCACGGGTTCGAACCACTCTTGCACAAAAGTGTAGGACAAACCTGCGTATATTAGATCGTGAAGCAATCCGACTCCTCCCAAAACCCTGTGAAAATGCGGGCGCAAACGCCTCTGAAGGCCGGCTTTACTAAATTCAGAAAGAATTTAGTAATACACATGATTGAACTTCTAAACATTCTCTCTTTCTTTGTTTTCTTCCTCTTATTTGTCCTAAAGCAAATGACGCGGCCGTTCTTTGTCAAAGTCTTCTGCAAAACCAAACAGATAATTCCCTTTTTGGTACATTTTTCATAGTATTCATATGTGAAGTGTCTATATATATAAAATTACATGTGAGGCGTGAACTTGACTTTTTGACACGGTGTTTACATCATCATTTTATTTTAAAACTGTGTTCACATGCAAATAAGTGAATAACCATTTAATAACATGAAAACCTTATGATTTATACCAGCAGTCAACTTCGTGAAAAAGAATGAAACCTTTTTATATGCATTCTCTAATGAATCGAAGAGAAAGTTGAATAAATTATCAAAGGTACCGCGAAATAGAAGTGCTCAGATTGTCTCGCTTTTTCTACACACTTCTGTTCTCTTGCAAATCAATGGCACAGAGGAAGAAAATCATCAGCCTACTAAGCTCATATGTCATTCTTTTTTTCGTTGCCACAGAGTTTGCTACTCTTTCTGCTCAAAGTACAAATGAGATAGACCTTCAAGCCTTGCTAGACAACAAGAATCATATATAAAGAGACCCTTTCCAGATTCTCAATTCTTGGAATCATTCAGTCCACTTTTGCAACTAGCAAGGGATTACTTGTGGCCTAAGACATAAAAGAGTCATTGTACTAAACATCTCATCTCTCCATTTGGTAGGTACTCTTTCTCCCTCAGTTGGAAACCTTAGTTTTCTTCAAGAGATCAATCTCCAAGGCAATTCCTTTTATGGCATAATTCCAAGAGAAGTTGGCAAGTTATTTCGCCTACGAAATCTTCGTCTTGCGAACAACTCATTTCAAGAACAGCTTCCTGCAAATCTCACGGGTCCATTCCTTCTACATTGGCTAATGCTTCACAGCTAGTAAAAATAAGGATTGGACATAACATGCTTACCGGGCCAATCCCGAGAAATCTAGGAAGTTTACAGCATCTGCAAGTGTTGCATTTTGGTCACAACCCTCTTGGTACTGATAATGCTAATGACATTGGCTTCATTGACACCTTGAACAACTGCACCAACCTACAAATATCGAGTTTGTCAAGAATTGAAATCGGGGGTATGCTGCCTGTGGCCATTGCTAATCTATCTAGAAATCTTGCATCTTTTTGGCTAAATCATAATTATATAACAGGCAGCCTTCCTGAGGGAGTTGGAGAGCTTGTTGGTTTAAGCTATTTTGATGTCCGTGGTAATACACTTTCAAACACAATTCCTCTGTCCATTGGCAAGATTATCAACATGCAGGAACTTTATCTTTCAGAGAACAACTTTAGTGGAGAGATTCCTCCATCTATTGGTGACATTCCAGGGCTACAAATTCTAGAGCTGGACAAAAATATGCTCACTGGTAGCATTCCGGTTTCTCTTAGCAATTGCACTGCTCTGCAAGGCCTGAATCTTGGCTATAATAATCTAAATGGAACACTCCCTGAAGAAACTTTTAGTCTAACATCTCTCTCCCTTTGGCTAAATTTAGCACAAAACAACTTCACAGGATCACTACCCTCAGATGTACATAATTTGCAAAATCTGGTTTCTTTGGTTGTCTATGAAAGTGGATTATCTGGTGAAATTCCAGACTCCATTGGTGGTTGTGAGATGCTGGAAAACCTTGAAATGAAAGGTAACTCCCTGGAGGGATTGATTCCTTCGTCCATGGGAAAATTAACAAGTGTTCAAGTCATAGATTTGTCGCGGAACAATTTGTCAGGGCCAATTCCAACTTCTTTGGAGAAGTTGAGTTTTGTGAGCACTCTCAATCTTTCATTCAATATGCTAGAAGGTGAAGTCCCAAGCAATGGAGTCTTTAAGAATGCAAGTGTCCTCTCAATACTAGGAAACACAAAACTTTGCGGAGGAATCCTATCATTGAACTTACCCATATGTCCAAAGGCTTCAAAAAGACATGGAAACCTGTCCACTCCTATAATTGTAGTCCTTGCAGTCAGTATTCCACTTGCCTTTGTTCTGCTATTAGGATGTATGTACAGGGTTTCGCGTACAAGGAGCTCTAGAAGAGTTCCCGCTTCAACCTCTGGCTATACTGGAGAAGGCCTTAAGATTTCTTATGCTGAAGTTTTCAATTCCACCAATGGCTTTTCTTCAGATAACTTAATAGGAGAAGGGAAATATGGATCTGTCTCTCACGGAGTTCTGATACCAGATGAGAAAATAGTTGCTTTCAAGGTGCTTAAGCTCCAGACAAAAAGAGCCCACAAAAAGTTTCTTAGCAGAATGTGAAGCATTAAGAAGCATTCGCCATCGTAACCTTCTAAAGATCATAACTTCTTGTTCTAGCATAGATTTCAAAGGCAACGATTTCAAGGCTTTGATCTTTGAATATGTTCCTAATGGAAGTTTAGAAGCATGGTTGCACAAAATCCATCTGTCAATACTAGTGAAAGAAGTTGGACATCTTACAAAGGCTGAACATCTCTATAGACATTGCATCAGCATTGGATTACCTTCACAATCATCATGAAACACCTATTATCCACTGTGATATTAAGCCTAGCAACATTCTCTTAGGAGACGATCCACGTGCGTTGGTGAGTGATTTTGGTCTTGCAAAATTTCTTGAAACAGCAAAAGATGGACCCCATTCTAAGGAAAGCAGCTTTATTGGAATCAGAGGAACTGTTGGCTATGTCGCTCCAGGTACATCTATGTTTTCCTAAATGCCATTTTTCTATCTTGAAATTTAATTTTCCATATTCTTCATGTCAACAGCCCTTTTCTTCTGAATGTTTTATTTTGATAGAATATGGTATGGGAGAAAACGTATCCGCAAAAGGGGACCTGTATAGCTATGGGATCCTCCTCTTGGAGATGTTTACAGGAAAAAGGCCTACAGACACCATGTTTACAGGAGATTTTAGTCCATATCTATGTCAAGGCGGCTCTTCCCCACCGTGTGGCGGATATCATTAACCCACAGCTTTTGAAAGTAGAGGAAAATGAAGCAAACAAGAGCAACAACATTTCAACCAGGATGGAGTCATGTTGCTCGTCAATTTTAAGCATTGGAGTTTCATGTAGTGCTGAAATGCAGAAGGAAAGGATGGATATCAAGGATGCACTTAATGAATTACAAGATATTAGGAAAGAACTTGGTTAGGTTGACTCTGCTTTTGTAAGATAACTCAGTGATATGTAACTATAACATAAGAATTATCAGTATAGTGCAGGTACACAAGCACTTGTACATAATGATATAGTTAATAAACGCGCAAGCAGCATACACATATATTCATACAGTTGTAGTAGCCCGTTGCATGCTATTTTGATTAAGATCAGAGCAGCACATTCCTTAGGTGATACAAGTACACAAGGTCGTATGATCATAATGTTTCTTGTTTCTTTTTGGCTCTAGAGACACGAAAGAACTAGCGTCCATGCAGGTGTTATTTCTTCTATCAAACAAGCAATTTATTAAGCAAAGAAGATACTTGGACTTGATTTCTATATCCAGGAAAATTATAGAGATAAACATGAAAAATATTATGAAACATAATTCCAGACAATAAAATGATAACTAACAGAGATAATCCCATACTGGATTCTTCTACTACTCTTCAGGTAAGGAATGATGATAATTTTGATTCTGCTGGACAAGAGACAATCAGCTCTAATAATCAACTCAGCGTCACTAGCTTACTCCGAAAATACCAGTCCAAGACTTCTTGATTCAAGACAGCATAGTTGAACATTGTTCAAGCCAATGTTGGAGATGGGATATGATTGATCTTCTGCCAGATTACCGCAAGTGTTTTTCGCTGACCAATTAGTTGAACATTGTTTTCGCTGACCAATAAGATGAATATAGTCTTGCTTAAATTCGTGAAGCAACTGGCATGTTAGAAACCCGATTGGCTAACCCTATGCTCAGAATTATCCAAACAAGCTAATGCCCAAACAAATAAGACACGCATGGTCCATTTTTGTCTCTTTTCTTCTTCTTTCCCTCCCCTAAAATAGCTAAGTAAGGATTCCTCAATACAAAAAATGAGCAAAAAACTTGAGAGGGGAGGGGGAGGGAGTACCTTCCACTTGGCATTTATCTCTGTCACGTCTCATCTATTATAGGCATTACTTGACATACAATGTGTCTTCATTTTACTCAAGGCGCAGCTTAAGAAGACCAAAATATGGTAACATGAGCCAATAAACTTCTAACGTTGTTTTACATACACGAAGAATCTGCAGAAGTAAAATCTATTGCATGAGCAAGGGATGGTACAATATATGGGTTGAAAATATTTTTGGTCATAAAGCACAAATCAAAAGTACACTGATGGGACAAATTCTCAATTGTGGGCCATGTCATCTGAAAAACCTGGAAGTACACTTGGTCCCTTGATCACAACATTCCCATTTTTATTATGTCACTTCAGACGCGAAAGAACTGTTAGAAAATGGATACAAGAACAACAAGTAGAGAGAACAAATTTGATGGCTTGAGGCGTGTGTAAACACTATCCGTAAGGAATATTTGCCCCCATTAGATGCTGCAGGATTATAGTCAAATTTCTTCCTAGGATACAACAGCCAAAACAATCTCTTATCCTCAGCAAATAGGACAGAGATCCAATCAACTTTCAAACTGAGAGTGGTTTTGAGTAGGAAGAAGAGTGTAGGATGCAAGGACTAACTTGAAATCAAGATGTCTTGATGGGTTGCAATAGACTTTTTATAGGCTCTTGAACTTCATTTCAGACGTTCATAGCCGTTGGTGATTGGATATGTCCCTTGATGCATAAGTTGCAATTCTAGATGAAAAGTCACTTCTGTTGGCACATCGATACATCAATCGGACGATGTCTCACAGTAGCTTCCGACTTTCCATCCGAACCACTTCGATCGATCTATGTATCGATCGATCTATGTGATCGATCTATGTTGGACAGAGAGTTTCAACTTTGCACCCAGGGTACATCGATCGATCGAAGTCATCGATCTATGTGACATCAATCGATCAATGTGATCGATTTATGTCCGCCAGAATACTCAACTTCATTTTTAAGCCACATGGATCGATCCAACTGAGATTTAGATCGATCCATGTCATGAGTCAAGCTATTCTTGCTTATTTAAACATGAATTTACCTTCATTCTTCATCCCACTGCCTTTACAAACTATTATAACAATCTCCCACTTAGTTTGTAAAGCAATTTATGACATTTCATGCGTTTAAGAAGTATCTTTCAATTTGAAACTCTTATTAGTATACTACTTCAAAGTTCTAACGAAATCTTGATACCTAAAAAGCCTTGAATCAGATTCCTTCAAGCTAGAACCAGAAATATTATACACATGAAACCACACTCTCCCTAGAAGTTCATCTTAAACCGCACTTTATGGCCTTGTGCTTCCCCTGGTATTCATGAACATTTCAAGATCATTACTTGTCGAAGCGGCACCACTTCCTATGTTCATATGGGTGAAGATTGAGATATTCCTCTTAATCATTCATTAAGAGTGCCTTAACACTCACCCTCCTTTAACACTAACATTCCAATTCTTTAAAGATCAATACAGTGCGGGCTGATTCTCTAAAGATCAATCTTAGTGCTTTAATTCCTCACTTTGTGACTTGTTACCCATTGAATCTTTGACTAGTGGTATGCTAGGAAAAGTTGGGCTTCCATCCCAAGTGAACTTATCTCATACGTCTCAATCCCATCCCTAAAGATGTACTTTGTACCAAGTCTTTTGAAAGGCTCTTTGTCAATGGATCCGCTAGGTTATTGCAGGATCTGACGTATGCAATGGCTATTACCTCATCCGTAATTAATTGCCTTACATAATCATGCCTAAAGATGACATGTCTAGATTTCCTGTTATATATTTTACTATAAGCTCTAGACATCATTGCTTGGCTATCACAGTGTAAGGAAATGGCTGGCACCGGTTGTGGCCACAACTCTATATCCAATAATAAATTTCTCAGCCATTCCGCTTCCTTACCTGCTGATCCCAAAGCTATGAATTCGGATTCCATTGTCGAATGAGTTATGCATGTCTGTTTCTTTGAAGCCCAAGAAACAACACCACCACCCAATGTAAATACCCAACCTGTAGTAGATTTGTTATCACCAACACTAGTTATCCAATTAGCATCAGTATAACCTTCCAACACGACTGGAAAACTATTATAGTACAATCCGTAGTTCATAGTCCTCTTCAGGTACCCAAGTACTCGCCTAATTGCCTTCCAATGGTCCATACTAGGATTACTAGTATACCTTGATAATTTATACACCGCAAAGGCAATATCCGATCTAGTGCAATATGTAGCATACATTAAACTACCAATTGCACTACATATTCTAGTTGTGCTACCGCTCTACCGATATATCTAGTCAATTTGTATGAGGCATTAAATGATGTGTTTGCTTCTTTGATCTCCAAGTGATTGAATTTATTCAACACTTTGTTTATGTAATAAGATTGACAAAGAGCAAAACTCTCACTATGTTTGAACACCTTTATCCCTAAAATAGTATCTACCTCACCCAAATCTTTCATTTGGAATTGTGAAGTTAAATACTTCTTAGCATCAGTTACTGCTTCCATATTAGTGCTATTAATCAGCATGTCATCTACGTACAAACAAATAATGACACCATATTTGTTTGTAAATTTGGAATATACACATTTATCAGCAATATTATGCCGGAAACTATTCTTCAAAATGGTAGTGTCAAACTATTCACGCCACTGTTTCGGTGCTTGTTTCAAACCATACAATGACCTTCTTTCCATAGTTATAGCACCTCTTACCTTTCCTGGAATTCTTGGCTTTGTCTGCGGGTTCAGATGAATCGGAGTTCTTCCTCTTGTTTCCACTCCAACTCCATGTTTTCCCTTTGATATAATGCACTCTTGGTGCATCATCAGAGACATGTCTCTTTACAAGACTTCTAGTCTCTTCTTCAATTTGCAAATGCTTTTGAAGTTGCTCAAGAGAAAAGGATATAGTAGAGTGCAGTAATTTCTTCTTGTAGTCATTCCAACTAGAGGGAAGCTTTGCAATTATCCCTCCTACTTGCAATGCCTCAGAAACATCCACACACAACTCTTTGAGTTTGGAAACAATGACCTGCAACTCGTGCACTTGGTCCATAATAGAAAATTTTCTACCATCTTAAAATGAAAATATTTCATCACATGGAATTTGCCGGCGCCTTATTTCTCATTGTTGTATTTGAACTACAAGGCGTTCCATATCTATTTTGGTGATGTCGTCGCCGTAAACAGATTGTTGAGGATGTGTCCCCGACACAGAACTTCATCCTCTTGTCTTTTCCTCCAGACGGCCTTCACCACCTCATCATCCTCCTCCCGTGGGGTTGGTAAATCCTTCAAATTTGGGTCCAAACAGTACCCAATCTGCAGTGCAGCGAGTAGGAACATCATCTTGTCCTTCCACCGCACGAAATTCGTACCATCAAATCGATCAAGCTTCATGCTATTCTGATTTAGAAATGTCTTTGAATCCATCTCAATTATTTCTAACGATTGTTAGAAAATGGATACAAGAACAACAAGTAGAGAGAACGAATTTGATGGCTTGAGGCGTGTGTAAACACTATTCATAAGGAATATTTGCCCCCACTAGGTGCTGCAGGGTTATAGGCAAATTTCCTACTAGGATACAACAGCCAAAACAGTCTCTTATCCTCACAAATAGGACAGAAATCCAATGAACTTTCAAATTGAGAGTGGTTTTGAGTAGGAAGAAGAGTTTAGGATGCAAGGACTAACTTGAAATCAAGATGTCTTGAAAATGGGTTGCAATAGCCTTTTTATAGGCTCTTGACTTCATTTCGAACGTTCATAGCCAGTTGCATAGTGATTGGATATGTCCCTTGGTGCATAAGTTGCAATTCTAGATGAAAAGTCACTCGTGTTGGCACATTGATCGATCGATGTCTCACAATAGCTTCCGACTTTCCATCCAAACCACTTCGATCGATCTATGTATCGATCGAATTCACATCGATCGATCTATGTGATCAATCTATGTTGGATAGAGAGTTTCAACTTTGCACCCAGGGTACATCGATCGATCGAAGTCATCGATCTATGTGACATCTATGTCCGGCAGAATACTGAACTTCATTTTTAAGCCATATGGATCGATCCAACTGAGACTTAGATCGATCCATATCATGAGTCAAGCTATTCTTGCTTATTTAAACACCAATTCACCTTCATTCTTCATCCTATTGCCTTTACAAACTATTATAACAAGAACTAGAGTCCATACAGGTCTTATTACTTCTACCGAACAAGTGTATAAAGCAAAGAAGATTTTTTTCTTGGACTTGATGTGTATATCCTAATGTTATACCCGATAATTTCAAAAGAAAAATAAAAGGAAATATATAAATATAAATACAGTATAATGGTTATGTAAGATGATTAGGTTAAGATAAGTAAATAAGAGATAAAATCAAATATTAACTGATTAGTTTAAAATAGCATTGTTACCTTTATCCATCAGGATACCTAACTATCTATTTATTCTACTCAAACCTACCCTAAGCTCACCTTAACACAATTCGGCTCCCAACTCCAACCCTACCCTAGTTCCATTCGGCCTCACCACCATAAGAAGAGAAGCAAAATTTTCTTTCATCAGGCCTAGCGTATCGCCATGGGGAGCACCAGTGCTGTTTGTAAAGACAAAGGACGGCAGCATGCGGCTATGCATTGACTACAAGGAGTTAAATAAAGTCACTATTAAGAACAAGTACACTCTGGCCCGAATTGACGATTTACTCGATCACCTGAGAGGAGCCACGATATTTAGTAAAATTGATCTCCGTTCTGGTTATCATCATGTGAAAATTAAAGCTGAAGACATTCCAAAGACTGCTTTTCGATACGGGCATTATGAATTCCTGGTAATACCATTTGGATTAACCAATGCCCCAGCCGCATTCATGGACCTAATGAACACTGTATTTCGGGAACAACTGGACAAGTTTGTTGTGGCATTTATCGATGACATCCTGGTATACTCGCCAGATGAGAATACTCACGCCGAACACTTGCGTATAGTATTGAATATCTTGAAAGAAAAACAATTGTATGCCAAGTTTAGCAAATGCGAATTTTGGCTGCGGAGTGTTGCGTTCTTAGGACTTGTTGTGTCGGAAGCTGGCATAGCAGTGGATCCCAAGAAGATCGAGGCAATTACAGATTGGCCGCGACCGACGAATGTTACTGAAGTTCGAAGCTTTTTGGGACTAGCCGGCTATTATCGGAAGTTCGTTGAAGGATTCTCCACAATAGCAGTACCACTAACCAGACTAACCCAAAAGAAAACCAAATTTGAGTGGACTGATGAGTGCGAGAGAAGTTTTGCTAAACTCAAGCAAAGATTAACCTCAGCTTCAATCCTAGCCCAACCAGTTGCCGGAGAAAGTTACACTATCTACACTTATGCCTCCAGAAATGGATTAGGTTTCGTCCTGATGCAGAAGGACCGAGTCATTGCTTACGCATCCCGACAGCTTAAACCCTATGAACAGAATTACCCGGTGCATGATTTGGAATTAGCCGCTGTAGTGTTCGCACTAAAAATTTGGAGACATTATCTGTATGGGGAACGGTGCGAGGTGTACACCGATCATAAGGGTATGAAATACTTATTCACTCAGAAAGAGTTAAATATGAGACATCGCATGTAGCTTGAACTGATAAAGGATTACGACTTGGCCATTCATTACCACCCAGGTAAGGCGAATAAGATGGCTGACGCCTGACGCACTGAGTCGAAAATCCAGCCATGTAAGACAAACACCTCTAGAGCAAGATATGGCAAAGTTTGAATTAGACATGGTCGAGTCTACATCTAATATTCGAGCAACCTTAGTAATAACGCCAACATTGATTGATCGGATAAAGGATGCACATTTAAGAGATGCTGAGTTGTTAAGGATGACAGATAAGGTTAAACAAGCACCAGAAGATATTTTTCAGATAAGAGATGACAATAGTTTATGGTTCCGGAACCGACTGTGTGTACCAAACGACGATGAAATCCGGAGAGAGGTCTTGAAGGAAGCTCACGATTTCCGACTATCCATACACCCCGGAGCCACCAAAATGTATCAAGATCTGAAACAACATTATTAGTGAGATGAAATGAAACGAAAAATAGCTGATTACATAGAACAATGTCTAGTATGTCAGCAGGTGAAGGCGGAGCACCAGAAACCGGTGGGTCTCCTACAACCATTGGAAATTCCAGAGTGGAAGTGGAAACATATCACTATGGATTTCGTCACGGGACTTCCAAAGACTCGAGGAAGCTGTGATGCCATATGGGTAATTGTGGATAGACTTACTAAAACTGCACATTTCTTACCCATGACAATTCAAGCTTCGATGGGAAAATTGGTACAAATGTATATAGATAACGTCGTGAGTCTGCATGGTGTTCCAGGAAGTATAGTCTGCAATCGAGATCTGCGTTTCACCTCCATATTATGGACTGCGTTTCAGCTCGCTATGGGTATTGAGATCCGGATGAGTACTGCATTCCACCCACAAACTGATGGACAGACTGAAAGAACTATACAAATATTGGAAGACATGTTACGTGCCTATACATTGGATTTTCGGGGTAATTGGGACAAAACTGTGAAGTTAATGGAATTCGCTTACAACAATAGCTACCGCAACTGGATAGGAATGGCACCTTTCGAAGCGTTATATGGACGAAAGTGTCTATCCCCTTGTATTGGGACGAAGTCGGTGAAAGAGCAATTACCGGGCCAGAATTGGTAGAGCAAACCAAAACCAAGTCCGACAGATACGCGAAAGACTAAAGGTGGCTCAAGATCGCAGCAAGAGCTGGCAGACTCGAAACGACGACCTATCGAGTTTGAGAACGTGGAGAAGGTACACTTGAGGATCTCACAGACGAAAAGGAGTAATGCGCTTCTGAGTAAAAGGAAAGTTAAGTCTTCGTTTCATTAGACTGTATGAAATTTTAAAGAAAATTGGACTCGTAGCATACCGGCTAGCATTACCACCTTCGCTATCCTAGATACACAACTACGAAGATACGTCCATGACCCGAGCTATGTATTGGAACATCAGCAGTTGAAAATCCTGGATGACGCTTCCTACGACGAAGTATTGGTGCGTATTCTAGATCGAAAGGAGCAAATATTACGAAGTAAGTCGATTCAATTTGTGAAAGTGCAGTGGAGTAATCGCACTGAATGGGAGGCAACTTAGGAGCCAGAGCAACAAATGAGGGAGCAAAACCCTCAGCTCTTTCATAGTAACTGGCTAATGAATTTCGCAGAATAATTCGAAAGGGTTTAGAAATAAGCAATCAAACTTACAGGTTCAAACATCTGTTCCTCCGACATTTGCAACGTTTAAAACCACTACTGGAACTGGAATCCATTTATAGGAGATGCCTAATAGAAGGACAGCGTATATAAAGGAAACAAGGACAACAAAATCTCAGGCGCATAAAAAATATCTCAGACCTGTATACTTCCAGAGATTATACTATTTTTTGCATAAATTAAAGGAATACAAACAACCAAAGAATGAAACCAGTCGAGACGTGACTAGATGGTCATTGTCCTTAAAGCAATTTTGCCTCTACCGGTGAGCAAGGTAGTCTTCAAGCAAATGCTTCCCAGGATATAACGGCTTACTCCCTTTCTTTTGCTCTAAGAAAGAGAGTTTGAACTTGCTAATAGAAGAGAATGATAGTAGAAGAAGAAGGAGAAGAAGTCCTGCAGAATTTTTCAAGTTTTCACAAGATTTTTTATGTATATGTTTAAGATAAAAAAGCCTATTATTTATAGGTTTTGAGTTCACAAAGATGTTAAAAATACACTATTTCTACAGACTTACACCCCCCAAGATGAGTCATGGTCAGTTCAAATTGGAAGGAGATGTCACATGGTGAAGAGTCGCATCTTTTATGAACAGCTACACACATAAGGCGCCTAACGTGGCGTTCGATGTGTTCCAGAACAGTTCGAACGCCTACATTAGACGCTTTATCCACACATTAAGCGCCTATTCATGCGTTCGATATGTTCTGGAAGCTTTCTTTAACACATAAAGCGCCTTATGTGTTTGGAACGCTCCCTATTCCTTCTAATTTTCATGTATCACTTCAAACTTCACCCAATCTCCTATCAATCGATTATATAACAATATACAAGGTGGGAGCACACGATTTAAAGTACTTTTCCAACGATCCCCCCACATGATCCAAGCTTGTATAATCACATACGAACAAACATAAACCAACCTTTCTATTATTAACTGAAGATAATGACACATGGCGGAGCAGTGACAAACGTCCTGAACTGACAGGTAGTACAGTTTGTAGTTATATAAACGGAAATAGGGTGGCAACCGTCTTGAACCACATATCTCACTACTGTTTAATGAAAACACAAATAACATGCCATTATCTAACCTTTTACAAGTTCACGGTGTGGTGCATTAATGGCCCTCCACCAAATCCCAGGATTCATAAGTGATCTAGAGAGTTTTCCAGGCTCTCATAGGAAGCGGCCCCACTTCCACACTTATGTAGGTGATATTCATCAAGTGTGTACTGAAACGCACCACCATCTTTAATGGCTAAGAATTATCCATTAAGGGATTTATATCTCACCCTCAAACATGTACTGAGTACCATCCTTAGGCATCAACACTGGAAGGGACATGTATGATAATACTTAACATAACTCTTCTGCAACGTGCTTTTACCACATTGAAATCCGTTTCCAGGATCTCTACTAATAGTGAGTTGAGTTACTGTCATAGAGAGTTCACATGAGATGGAATTAGTCACATTCCTCTCGATATTCTTAGAACCAACTTACGGTTCAGTCCTTTAGTTAAGGGGTCTGCGAGGTTCAACTCGGTCTTCACATATTCCAAGTTGACCACCCCAGAACTAATCAAATCACGCACAATATTATGTCTCAAACGGATGTGTCGGCTCTTCCTATTATATATCGTATTCTTTGCTCGAGAGATCGCTGCCTGTGAATCACAATGAATAAACACGGAAGGCATAAGTTTAGTCCACAGGAAAGTCAGCAAGTAAATTCTTTAACCATTCCGCTTCTGAACATGCAATGTCTAAAGCAACAAATTCTAACTCCATCATGATCTGTTAAAAGTAAACACATACCCATTAGTGGAGTTTATTTCGTCATTATCTGTTACCGAAATAGCATCACAATAACCTTCTAACACTGTTGGACATCCATTAAACATGAGTGCTAAATCCATAGTTCCTCTTAGATGTCTCAATAATCGTTTTAGAGCATCCCAACGTTCTTTACTAGGATTATGAGTATATCTTGCTAACCTGTTTACAGAATATGCAATATCCGGCTTGGTGCAATTCATTAGGTACATTACACTACCAATGATTCTAGCATATTCACAATGAGATACACTATAGTTTTATTCTTCTCTAAACTCACAGACGGATCATATAGAGTGCTAATAGGTTTAACATCAAAGTGACTAAATTTTCTCAGAATCTTTTCAACGTAGTGAGATTGAGAAGCATATACCTCCCACATTTCTATACTAATTTAAAGCCAAGTATTAAATCTGCTCTTCCCATATCATTCACTTCAAAGACAGAGGACAAGAATGATTTAATACCATTTACAACTTCAATGTTTGTTCCAAATATTAATAAATCATCCACATATAAGCAAACAATCACACCATCAAGATTTTCAAACTCGCTATAAATGCATCTATCACTTTCATTAACAACATATCCAGTAGCCAACATGGCATTGTCAAGCTTCTCATGCCCATACAAAGATTTCTTCAATCTACATACTTTATGTTCATTGACCCTTAGCAATCATTCCTTCCAGTTGTTTCATAAAAATTTCTTCTTCTAAATCTCCATTTAAGAATGTTTCTTTAACATCTATTTGATGTACAACTAGTTTATAAATGGAGTCTAATGCTACCAACACCCTGATAGATGTTATTCTAGCAACTGGTAAATATGTGTCAAGAAATCTATTCCTTCTTGTTGTGTGAAACCCTTAGTAATCATTCCTTCCAGTTACTTCATATAAATTTCTTCTTCTAAATAAGATAAAATGAGAAAAATATGATAACGAAAGATATAATTTGAACTTCAGAGTATCTTACTCTGAATAAGATCAGCCTTGATAGTCTCCATGTCCGCCACCAACCACAATGCTGGTGCTATCTCGTTCTTTAGTCTTTTCATGCTCGCCTGAACCAGCTCCACAACCATCTTCTCGGATTCCACAGCTTGGAACAAAGATCCAATATCTTGTTATAACTAGTTTTTAACGGCAAAAAATTAGTTAGACATTAATCAAAAGCCATAGCTAGTAGAATCTAATACTCTACGAAATTAGCAAAAACATATGACCAAATAAACACCCTCCCCCCCCGGTTCAAAAAATGATAATTAAGGTACAACACGTAACCTGTCACATTCACCTTATATTATGTTGCTACCGAACAAAGAACAATTTGTTGTGGCCAAATGAATATATACAGTTACTGATTCAAAAAAGAAACATCATGCTGAAATTTTCAGGTAGTTGCTTCGAGAGACCAAAGCATATTACTCAAGAAACATACTCTAACTGATCAATGAAACAAGATGGCAGATGTAGGATAGAGTTATCAGTGTCACAGAGGATGCACCTCTTTTGCCACCCCAAAGTTGACGCAATTCGCTAAACTAAAAGAGAAGCTTGGTGCCACATGTTTAAATTAGGAAAGAGTATGCCACAAATATGACCACATAAGTAATGCACATGAAAACATTCACGGCTCAAGCTAGCCCACGAAACACAAAGATAAGCATAACAAAGTCCCGAACTGCAATCTAGTTGAGAAGAAAGTGACATTAAAAAAATGAGTGTAATCAAGTACCTTCCTTTCTTTCGTAAACATTTCTACATCACTTGCACTGGCATCTCACCGAAAATCCAACTTTGGTCTTTTTAAGTATAGAAAAAAATCAAGATTGATCAGATATAGATGTTGAGAGTTGAGTACGACAGCTTAAATGCAGACATATAAATGCGTGTGCAAGTAAACACAAATACACACAAATGAGCGCAGTAACCAACACACCTAGTAACAATCATAGTAACTCTTTGAACACTTTGATTCTTGAAATTTTGTTTATGCCTTGGTGAAGGAGTGAAATGAAGACCACCAACCCGCACAAGTCGCCTGATAATTAATTTCATGGGCCATATCCATGTATAAGATATAAAAAATTAGAAGTATCTTCATTACCCCAGAACTGTTTACTATAGCTTCATTCGCTTGCTATATTCAGGTGATGCCGATGTCTGGTAGAAGAGTTTGAGGAGTTTAGAGATCCCTGTGCATATCTATGTTGAAAGGACGTGGAAAAATAAGATAAAATGAGAAAAATATGATAACGAAAGATATAAGTTGAACTTCAGAGTATCTTACTCTGAATAAGATCAGCCTTGATCGCCTCCATGTCCGAAACCAACTGCAATGCTTGTGCTATCTCGTTCTTTAGTCTTTCCATGCTCGCCTGAACCAGCTCTACAGCCATCTTCTCGGATTCCATAGCTTGGAACAAAGATCCAATATCTTGTTCTCAATAGTTTTTAACGGCAAAAAACTAGTTAGACATTAAGCAAAAGCTCAAGCTAGCAGAATCTAATACTCTACGAAATTAGCAAAAACATGTGACCAAATAAACACCCCCTCGGGTTCAAAAAATGATGATTAAGGTACGCTAGTTCTGATTTGTTATAATATAAGAAACAACACGTAACCTATCACATTCCACCTTATACTATGTTGCTACCGAACAAAGAACATTTTGTTGTGGCCAAATGAATTTATACAGATATGGATTAAAAAACATCCTGTGGAAATTTTAAGGTAGATGCTTCCAGAAACCAAAGAATATTACTCAAGAAACATACTCTAACTGATCCATGAAACATGATGGTAAATGTAGGATAGAGTTCTCAGTGTCACAGAGGATGCATCTCTTTTGCTACCACAAAGTTGACGCAATCCGCTAAAATAAAAGAGAAGTTTGGTGCCACATGTTTAAACTAGGAAAGAGTATGCTACAAATATGACCGCATAAGTAATGCAGATGAAAATATTCACGGCTCAAGCTAGCCCATTAAACACATACATAACCATAAAAAAGTCCCAAACTGCATCTAGTTGAGAAGAAAATGACATTAAAAAAATGAGAGTAATCAAGTATCTTCCTTTCTTCCGCAAACATTTCTACATCCCTTGCATTGGCATCTCACCGGAAATCAAACTTTGGTCTTTTTAAGTATAGGAAAATATCAAGACTAATCAGATATAGATGTTGAAAGTTGAATACGACAATGCAGACATATATATGCGTGTGCACGTAAACACAAAATACACACAAATGAGCGCAGTGACCTACACACCTGGTAACAATTATAGTAACTATTAAAAAACACTTTAATCCTTGATATCTTGTTTATGCCTTGGTGAGGAGTGAAATGAGGACCATACAAGTCGCCTGATAATTAATTCCATAGGCCACATCCATATATAAGATTTAAAAAGTTGGAAGTATCTTCTAGCTTCATTCGTTTGCTGGATTCAGGTGATGCCGATGTCTGTCAGAAGAGTTTGAGGAGTTTAGAGATCCCTGTGCATATCCATGCGGAAAAGACGTGGAAAAACAAGATAAAATGAGAAAAATATGATAGCGAAAATTATAATTTGAACTTCAGAGTATCTTACTCTGAATAAGATCAGCCTTGATCGTCTCCATGTCCGCCACCAACTGCAATGTTGGTGCTATCTCGTTCTTTAGTCTTTCCATGCTTGCCTGAACTAGCTCCATAGCCATCTTCTTGGATTCCACAGCTTGGAACAAAGACCCAATATCTTGTTCTAACTAGTTTTTAACAGCAAAAAACTAGTAAGACATTAAGCAAAAGCCCTAGATAGTCGAATATAATGCTCTACGAAATTAGCATGTGACCAAATAAGCACCCCCTCCCCTCCGTGTTCAAAAAAATGATAATTAAGGTACACAATTCTAATTTGTTATGATATCAGAAACAACACGTACGCATCACATTCCACCTTATACAATGTGACCTACACACCTGGTAACAATCATAGTAACTCTTTGAAAACTTTGATTCTTGAAATTTTGTGTAGGCCTTGGTGAAGGAGTGAAATGAGGACCACCAACCCGCACAAGCGCCTGATAATTAATTTCATGGGCACATCCATGTATAAGATTTAAAAAGTTGGAAGTATCTTCATTACCCCAGAACTGTTTACTATAGCTTCATTTGCCTCCTGGATTCAGATGATGCGCGATGTCTGGCAGAAGAGTTTGAGGAGTTTACAGATCCCTGTGCATATCTATGCGGAAAAGACGTGGAAAAATAAAATAAAATGAAAAAAAATATGACAACAAAAGATATAATTTGAACTTCAGTGTATCTTACTCTGAATAAGATCAGCCTTGATCGTCTCCATGTCCGCCACCTACCGCAATGCTGGTGCTATCTCGTTATTTAGTCTTTCCATGCTCGCCTGAACCAGCTCCACAGCCATCTTCTCTGATTCCACAGCTTGGAACAAAGACCCAATATCTTGTTCTAACTAGATTTTAACGGCGAAAAACTAGTTAGGCATTACGCAAAAGCCCTAGCTAGTAGAATCCATTATTCTACGAAATCAGCAAAAACATGTGACCAAATAAACACCGTCCCCCACGCCCCTGGGTTCAAAAAAATGATAATTAAGGTACACAGTTCTGATTTGTTATGATATCATAAACAACACGTAACCTATCACATTCCAACTTATACTATGTTGCTACGGAACAAAGAACTGTTTGTTGTGGCCAAATGATTTATACAGATACTGATTCAAAAAAAACATCATGCGGAAATTTTAAGGGTAGATGCTTCGAGAAACCAAAACATATTACTCAAGAAACATACTCTAACTGATCCACGAAACAAGATGGCAGATGTATGATAGAGTTCTCAGTGTCACAGAGGATGCACCTCTTTTGCTACCCTCAAAGTTGACGCAATCCGCTAAACCAAAAGATGAGTTTGGTGCCACATGTTTAACTAGGAAAGAGTATGCTACATATATGACCGCATAAGTCGCATGATAATTAATTTCATGGGCCACATCCATGTATAAGATTTAAAAAGTTGGAAGTATCTTCATTACCCCAGAACTGTTTACTATAGCTTCATTCGCCTGCTGGATTCAGGTGATGCGCGATGTCTTGTAAAAGAGTTTGAGGAGTTTACAGATCCCTGTGCATATTTATGCGGAAAGGACGTGGAAAAATAAGATAAAATGAGAAAAATATGATAACGAAAGATATAATTTGAACTTCAGATTATCTTACTCTGAATAAGGTCAGCCTTGATTTTCTCCATGTCCGCCCACCAACCGCAATGCTGGTGCTATCTCGTTATTTAGTCTTTCCATGCTCGCCTGAACCAGCTCCAGAGCCATCTTCACGGATTCCACAGCCTGGAACAAAGACCCAATATCCTGTTCTAACTAGTTTTTAACGGCAAAAAACTAGTTAGACATTAAGAAAAAGCTTTAGCTAGTAGAATCCATTGCTCTACGAAATCAGCAAAAACATGTGACCAACCAATAATACCCGCCCCCCACGCTCCCCGGGTTCAAAAAAATGATAATTAAGGCACGCAGTTCTGATTTTCTATGATATCATAAACAACAAGTAACTATCACATTCCACCTTATACTATGTTGCTACCGAACAAAGAACAGTTTGTTGTGGCCAAATGAATTTATACAGATACTGATTTCAAAAAAAAACATCAAGAGAAAATTCTTACGTGGGGATTGCATCGAAAAACCAAAGCAATATTACTCAAGAAACTATACCTTAACTGATCTATGCCACAACGGATTGCCGCATATGTAAGATAGAGTCTCAAGTGTCAAGAGGAGGATGCCACCTCTATTTCTACCCCAGAGTTGAGTAATCCGCTAAACTAAAGAAGAAGTTTGGCTGCCACAATCGGTCTAAAACTAGGAAAGAGTATGCTACAAATATGACCGCATAAGTAATGCGCATGAAAACATTCACGACTCAAGCTAGCCCAATAAACACATACACAACCATAAAAAAGTCACAAACTGCATCTAGTTGAGAAGAAAATGACATTAAAAAAATGAGAGTAATCAAGTACCTTCCTTTCTTCCGCAAACATTTCTACATCTTGCATTGACATCTCACCGGAAATCAAACTTTGGCCTTTTTAAGTATAGGAAAATATCAAGACTAATCAGATATAGATGTTGAAAGGTTAATACGACAGCTTAAATGTAGACTATATATGCGTGTGCACGTAAACACAAAATACACACAAATGAGCGCAGTGACCAACACACCTGGTAACAATCATAGTAAATCTTTGAACACTTTGATTCTTGAAATTTTCTTTATGCCTTGGTGAAGGAGTGAAATGAGGACAACCAACACGCACAAGTCGCCTGATAATTAATATCATGGGCCACATCCATGTATAAGATTTAAAAAGTTGGAAGTATCTTCATTACCCCAGAACTGTTTACTACAGCTAAATTCGCCTGTTGGATTCAGGTGATGCGCGATGTCTGGCAGAAGAGTTTGAGAAATTTACAGATCCCTGTGTATATCTATGCTGAAACGACGTGAAAAAATAAGATAAAATGAGAAAATATGATAAGAAAGATATAATTTGAACTTCAGAGTATCTTACTCTGAATAAGATCAGCCTTGATAGTCTCCATGTCCGCCACCAACTGCAATGCTGGTGCTATCTCGTTCTTTAGTCTTTCCATGCTTGCCTGAAACAGCTCCATAACCATCTTCTCGGATTCCACAGCTTGGAACAAAGACTCAATATCTTGTTCTAACTAGTTTTTAATGAGAAAAAACTAGATAGACATTAAGCAAAAGCCCTAGCTAGTTGAATATAATACTCTACAAAATTAGCAAAAACATGTGACAAAATAAGCACCCCTCCCCTCCATGTTCAAAAAAATGATAATTAAGGTACACATTCTGATTTGTTA
>AP025052.1:3875692-3903390 GCA_036186865.1 Eustoma russellianum
TAACTAAAACTAAAGACTGCTGCCTGTAAATATATGGTAACTATGAAGACCAAGGACCGAAATTTCTGTACATTCGTTTTACTCTGCAGGAATCACTAATCTCAAAAGCGTTTTCCTCTGCAGTTTACTGGACAAATTTTAGAAGAATATATAAGTTAACATAATCTAGGGAACTATGGTGAAGGAAAGATATCCTTTCCTCTCTGTATATTGACTACTTGCTTCGTGAAAGTTAAAAACTCAATTTTGAAATAAAATTTAGATACAGGAAAAAGGTCCCTACATCTGCCAAAAAAGTGATGTTACTCCCATTCAATAGTAGATGGAGGCTTTGAGGTTATATCTTGAACAACTCGATTCACGCCTCGCACGCTATTGCATATCTTTCTGGCAAATCATCCAGGAACTTGTGCTCAAAATTGTACCTACAAATGCAACAATATGGTCAGAAACTCAAAAGTCATAGTGGCAATGGAACTGGACAAGAATAAGGACAAACAGCATATGTAGAAGCCATACAAGCCTTTGACATTGAGAGAGAGAGAGAGAGAGAACAAATTCACAATCAAGGTTCACTCTTCACACCAATACGACAACAAGTGAATTAGTCATAGTTTTTCAGAAGCTGAAGAACAATTAGCTGTTGCCATCTAATCAGAGAACCAAAGCTCACGCATCCAAGTCATGGAAACATTTCACAGAAACATAAGCACGCCAAATATATTAGGCCTAAATGGTCCTAACCCTTCGCAAAGAAGACATTCGCAAACTGCTTTTGTGCACCAATCTGCCATTTAGAAAAACAATTAGCTGCAGGTAAAATAGAACAATTACCAGTCAGCAGTCATTCCATCCTGACTGGTGACAGCTCTGAGAGAAACAACATGGGAGTGAGTTCTTTGATCTCCTTGAACTCCTGCTGATTTTATTGGCAAGAAAACAGCAAACGCTTGCCAAATAGAATCATAAATTCCAGCCTCTTGTATCGATTGGATAAAAATTTCATCCACCTGCTCAATATGGCAGATAGGATTTAGGAAAATCTACTCAAAATGGAAACAAATATATCCAATGCCTCTAACCTACTATATATTGCAGTAACCTGGCGAAGAATATCTAAGGCGTTTCCTGCAGTAACATCGTCTAACACTCTCACTGCAAGACCAGGCCCAGGGAAGGGATGGCGTTTCAGAAAGCCCTCTGGGACATTTAAGATCCTTCCTATTGCTCGAACCTTCCAATTAATCATAGCAGGTGAAAAGTAGCGCACAACAAATATCAAGGAAAACGAAGGTGGGACAAAAACGAAGATATGATTCTGTATTACATCATCCTTGACAGAACACCACTCACAATAGATATCAGCAGCAAAGCAGGCACAGACACTGTAGAGACGTATGTTTATGAATTTTGCAGAATAATTTAGAAGGGTTTTGAAACCAGTGATCAAACTTACCGCTTCAAGCATGCTGATCCGATAATTGCAACGTGGATATGTAGCTTCATTTGTCTGCTGAATTATAGTATCAAAAGCATGGGGATTTCGAGATAGAACCCTTTTTTGTGCTATTTTTACATCATTTCATATGATTGTTTATTGGTGCATCCTTGGCAAGAACACAACCCATTACAATACTTGTCAACAGCAAAGCAACCATAAGGACTGCAAAGAAAATATACTAATGGATTTTGCATAATAATTCAGATAGGTTTAGAAACCAGCAATAGAATTTACCGCTCCAAGCAGCTGGTGATTCGACAATCACATTGTGGACCCGTAGCTTCATTCATCTGCTGAACTTCAGGATTGAAAGCATGGGGATTTTGAGACAGAACCTTTCTTTGTGCTATCTTAACATCATTCATATGACTTGTTTATTAGTGCATCCTTGGCAAGAACAAAACCGGTCACAATACTGCGATTTTGATCATATATTGGCTACTTCGTTGGGGAAAGAATATACGTTTGACAATTTTTCATCATGATTTTGTTTTCTAGATACCTGGTAACATTCACAGTATTTCTTCAAACAATTTGAGTTCTTGCAATTGCACAATTGTTTATGCCTTGCTGAGGAAGGAGGAACACCAACCTGCGCATGTTTTCTGATAGTTAATTTCATGAGCGACATCCAGCTACAAGATTTGAAATATGGAGAATGCTTCATTACCCGAGAAGTGTCTGTTGTAGCTTCATTCGCCTGCTGAATCATACGATGAAAAGCATAGGGATCTCTCTATTCAATCCCTTCTTTTGCTAGCTCAACAGCGTCTTCATATGATGTGTTGTTAAAGCATCCTATGCAAAGACATGACTCATCACAGTACCGGTTATCAGCAAAGCATTCACAGTAACTGCAGAGACATAAGCTAATGAATTTGGCAGAATAATTCGAAAGGGTTTAGAAATAAGCAGTCAAACTTACCGCTTCAAGCATCTGTTCCTCCGACATTTGCAACTTGCAACGTTTAAAACCACTACTGGAACTGGAATCCATTTATAAGAGATGCCTAATAAAAGGACAACGCATATAAAGGAAACAAGGGCAATAAAATCTCAGGCGTATGAAAAAAAAATATCTCAGACCTGCATACTTCCAGAGATTGTACTATTCAACATAAATTCAAAGGTGTGCTTCTAGACCAAGAAACTAATATTTCTCGTGTAGGGAAAAAGAACAAGATTTTGAAATAAATATCGTACCACAGAATCAAGAAGGTGAGAAAATGAAACATATTCATGATGGAAACTTGCGAATTCTTTGCCTAATCAAGTAGCCAATACATCATCAAAATTGCAGCAAGTATTAAAATCTAGTCAGTCAAACCAAGACTTTTCAAGAACTCAGTCAAAATTACATAAAACCTGAAGATCAAGACTCCAATCAACAAAAACCCACGTGACTAAGTCCAGATCTTAGATGACAGAATTCTGATTTCTTGGAATCACACCTTCTCAATACCAATATCGATTGAACCCATATTTTTAAAACCCAAACACCAAGAAACTGAATATACTAAACCGTAACAGAGAGAATTCTCATTATTTAGATGCACATCACCCAATTGAACCCGCATCTATAAACACAAACACCAAGAAAATGAAAAGAAAGAACTCTCGTTATTTAGAAGCACATTTTCCCGTTATCTACATCAATGGAACCCGCATTTTTTAACCCCAACAACAAGAAATGACTATACGAAACAGGGACAATTCTCAATTTTCAGAAGCGCGTCTTCTCAATTCCGATAACAAATATGAAACCACATGCAAGAGAAGGGAAGAAACAGTAGTTGAAGTGCGAGTGGGTGGGATATTGATGAAGTATTTTCGCCACCGTTGTCTTTCTCTACAGAAAATAGCTGTCGCTTTGGCCTCTCTACTGAAAGTAACTCTCGGCTGATTAATGGCTACCTCTCTTACTTTTATAGGCGGGAATAGTGTTTCTCTGGGGTAATAGGCGGCGGGAAAATATTTGTTGCGTGCAATTATAATTTATTTTCCTTTTGTTTTTTCATTCCATCTTATACAGAAAATCTATCAACACACAACTTAAAATCATATTATAAATATAAAAATAATACACTCGTTACGATGTGTTTTCGACTAATATGGCAAAACTTGTAATACTCGTTCAAAAAATATTAATCTAATTAATATTTAACATAATTATATTATGTTGAAAAACTAACTAAAACAATAGTTTAGGACGAAAACATCTCTACTCGACTTATAGCAAACTAGATGGAAAAAATCAACGTGCAGCCACTGATTCTCCAAGATAATTTTGGTAACAAAAAAAATTATGTCTTTTAGTTTTATGTGGTGAAAGCTTGGTTGCACAGAAGTCGGTCTATTTCTAAGGAGAATTGATAAATATGTTTAGGTTGACAAAGGCAGCAGGCATAGTTAAACGGCACAAATATATGATCTATCTAGTCATACCATATTAAGGAGAACAAACGTCTCACAATGTAATGGTCATTCTAACTCAAATAAAAATGTGTGTGTGTATATATAACAATAATATATATAATATGTGTGTGTGTCTATATATAATATATATATAAAATAATATATAATGATATTATTATAATATGTAATAATATATAATATTATAATAATAATATTATTATTATTATATTATTATATAATATATAATATTATTAATATTATAATAATATATAATATTATTCAAAAATTATATAAATAATATATAATAATATATATACATTATTATTATTATAATATATATAATATTATTATAATAGTATATAATTATAATAATAATATATAATAATTTTATTATACATATATAATATATATAATATGTGTGAGTGTGTCTATACATATAATTTTTTATTTTATTTTTTTTTACCAGACCCTAACGATAGCTTTTGCTGTCGTTGGGATATACTGGGTTTGGATTATGGATGATGATGATGACTCGAGTCTCTTTTCCTACTAGGTAGAGTTATACACACACACATATACATACATATCTATATGTGTGTATATTTGTGTATGTGCGTATCTATATGTTATATGTATATATATATAACAATAATATATATAATATGTGTGTGTGTCTATATATAATATATATATATATAATAATATATTATAATATGTAATGATATATAATATTATAATAATAATATTATTATCATCATAATATTATAATAATATATATAATAATATTATTATTATATATATAATATTATAATAATAATATATAATATTATAATAATAATATATAATAATATTATTATACATATATAATATATATAATGTGTGTGTGTGTGTCTATACATACATACATATATATATATATATATATATATATATATATAATACTCGAGTCTTTTTTCCTACTAGGTAGAGTTATATACTCACACATATACATACATATCTATATGTGTGTATATTTGTGTATGTGTGTATCTATGTTATATGTATACATGGGTGTGTATATATGCATATGTGTTTATACATGTGTATCTCTAAGGTTGACCAAAGGTATTCTGTATATTCTCTTTTTGGCTATGCTCATATAACATATTGGCATTAAAGATGAGAGGAAAGCAGTCTCGTTGGAATAATCCCTCGATTTTAATTTGGACTTTGACAACAATAGTGATCCGAACACATTTTTGACAAAGAGCCAAACGTTGTCATTTACACAAAGTTTAACGTTATAGCCTTAAGCATCTTCTCCACCATCTCCTCCAACTTTTTCAGGTAGAATGTTGGATATTGTACTATGATTGAAACCATGAAATTATGGTTTTTATTTGCTTTCATTTTTGGGTTCTTTATGTTAATGTTACAGGCAAATGACAAGCTCAAGCCAGGACAATTACTAGGAGGGAACGAGTCTTTGGTTTATGCAAGCAACGTATTCGAGTTGGACTTTTTTGAGGATTCCGTTTATGATAATGTTTTCATAGGAATTTGGCTGAAGAATTATGTCAACAAGAAGGTGGCTTGGGTGGCGAATCGTGATAATCCAATGGTGGATTCTACTGCTAGTCTTAGAGTAAGGAATGATGGTAATTTGGTTCTGCTAGACAAGAGAAAATTAGTTGTAATAATCAACTCAGGATAGGTAGCTTCTCTTGAAATACTAGTGCAAGGCTTCTTGATTCAGGGAATCTTGTTCTTCAACACGAGGAGGAAATGATCTGGCAGAGTTTTAATTACCCAAGCGATGCGTATCTCTCTGGGATGAACATTGGTTTATTTGGCTTGCGAAACAAAGTACCAGGATTTTCTACTCTAATACACCAAGAACACTCTTTCTTATTTAGCTTACGGAGAAATTTGTTCAATAGTGTTCACTCATCGCCATAATAGAGTTGGCGTCTATTATGATAGTCCTCAAGAAAGGAAAATCCAACGCAAGAGCAATTGCTTTGGCATATGAACTGGCATTCAGTGAAAATCAGACCATCAGTCATGTTAGCCGTCATTGATTCTGGCGACAACCATTGATTGGGATAAATGCATCCCAATCCCTACACTTGGTTTGCTTGGGTGCTAAACATAGGCTCGAGTTAAGTGCAGTGGACTTCTCACATAACTAGCATCCTTGCAGCTCCTATCTCTTCTACTAAACAAGCAACGTAATGTTACTTTCTTGGACTTGATTTGTATATAGAAAGTCTAAAAGAAAACTACTTAATTGTGTACATGCAGACCAATTAAAGGATACTGATACTGAGAATGGTGATGTGAGAGCGAAAATGTCTCAAAATGATGCCTTTGCAATGGCAAACATCAGTGAACTGGATAGTGCCAGTTAAAAAGAACTTGGCAATGTTTAGTTTCAGCACCATAAAACTTTCGACCGTTAACTTCTCCTCTAAACATAAACCTGAGGAGGTCGGCTATGGACCAGTTTATAAGGTTGAAACATAATTATGCTTCAATTTTTCGAGGAAGTGTGAAATTGTAGTTCCATTTTTATTACACTGATGTGGGAAGAAATTACAGGGAATACTGCCATCAGGCCAAGAAAATGCTGTGAAGAGGCTGTCCAAAAGATCAAGGCAAGGACTAAAGGAATTCAACAATGAAGTGACATTAATTTCAAAGCTCTAGCACATAAATCTTGTGAGGCTTTTGGGGTGCTGCATTCAAGGAGACGAGTACATATTAATCTACGAATACATGCCAAACAATAGTTCAGATTCATTCATTTTTGGTTAGTCACTAAGACTTGGATGTTGGCTTTGCCATCATTTCATTTACTCAAATGCATGTGTTTGTAGTCTGATTCCACGAGTATTCTGCAACAGATTCTACTAAACATGTACTGCTCAAATGGAAGAAACGCTTTGACATCATTGAAGGGATAGCGCAAAGGCTCCTTTATCTCCACAAGTATTCAAGACTACGGATAATTCATCGTCACATAAAAGCTAGCAACATCTTGTTGGATGGTGATATGAAACCCAATCTGATTTTGGAATGGCCAGGACATTTCAAGAACTCGGAACTCGTGCGCAGACGAACAAGATTGCTGGCACATAGTAAGAAGAAACATATGCATTATTTGACCAGATCCGTGTCAAAAGTTGCTTGATAGCATAAAATATTACCTTTTGAATTCCCTGCTCGAATAGTAGATACCTGTCTCCGGAATAGGCCTGTCAAAACTTACCAGATATCCGACATCCGAATTCGAATTCGGCTGTCCGAATCGAATATGGTAAGAGCTGTACATTCGTTTCACCGTATTCGAATTCGTATCCGAATAGTATTAGAAAAACAAATACGAATATGGTATAGTCATTACCGTATCTGAATATCCGTATCCGAATAGATATTTTTTAAATTAAATAAAAATATATAATAAAATATATAATAATATATAAAAAATATGTAAAAATATTTATTTTTAAAATTTTAAAAAAATATATATGAAAATATGTATACGGCACTGTTGTAAATTTGCTGATTTCGAATTCGGATATCCGGATTCGGATATTCGAACAAATTTGAAATAGATATAATACGGATTCGGATATCCGGCACCGAATTCGAATCCGAACAAATTCGAATTCGGATGACTTCCTAAATATCCGTCCGGATTCGGATACGAATTCGGATATAGTTAGACAAAAACGAATTCGAATACGGATACTGTGTTACCGTATTCGTTTTATCCGTTTGACATCCCTACTCCGGAATATGCAATGGATGGCTTCTTCTCCGAAAAGTTGGATGTTTTCAGCATTGGGATCATTGTTCTTGAGATAATCAGTGGCCAAAAGAACATGCCATTCTTCGAACCTGATCGATCTCAGAATCTAACAGGCCATGTAAGAAATTAAGAACTTGTTCATTGCTGATATATGAATGCAATTTTTTTGTATTCATGCTGCCTGAAGTGATGCATTCTTTTCTGGGCTGGAACTTGTGGAATGAAGGAAAAAACATGGAATTGGTGGATCCATTGCTTTCAAATTCTTGTTCGCAAAACGAAGTCCTTCGATGCCTTCAACTAGGCCTTTTGTGTGTTCAAGACAGAGCCGCAAACAGGCCTACTATGTCAGACGTCATACATTTTCTCAGAAATGATTCTGCTGCAATCTCTCCTCCAAAAAAAGCTGCACTTTTGTGCGAACTAGTCTTTAATGATATGATTTTTCTCAAGGTTCTGAATTTGTTTCCGATGTATATGGAAGATTTATTTGGTTAGAACGTATTATATTGCACATTGGGCTCCAGAGTGTTTAATTATTGTGGGTCTTTTGAGTTGTACAGAACTTCCACTTTATCTGTACTAAATACTTCAAGACCATGAAAGAAACAATAGTCACATTTATCTCCACTTTATCTAACTAAAGCAATAAAAATGGGAAAGAGTGTTATGCGCATTCAAAGAGAATACCAGAAGAAAATTAAAGCTTGACAATATCAATTACAACAAATAGCCTTACACCCTTTTTTTTGTTACAAATAGCCTTAATTGTTATTATAAAAAGGGAAGACACCAAAAGAAACCATAAAAACAGGTCTCATCTATACATACATATATTCACCCTCTCGAACAGCATTAGCAGCCCCCTTTCTCTCTTCTTCCGCCTCCCTTTCCCTCTCTTTCCAACTTTCATAAGCATGGTCATCTCTTTGCAGTTCATGTCGGCAAATCGGACACGAATTATGTTCATCCTGTCAACAAAAGGTACAAATTCTCAATGAACTTCTAGAGGCAATTATAACATAGCCATACATATGTTTTCTGTCATTTAATAAATGACTCAATTTTCTAGCGATTGGAAAGCCATAAACGAATGAAAAAAAAACCCTTAAAGCAGAACTTTTCAACATTCAAGCAGTTATTACCAGCCATGGTTTAAGGCAGGGAGGTTGAAACATGTGCTTGCAAGGCAGCTCTTGCATTTTGTCATCAACAACCAAATTCTCCTTGCAAATGGCACATTCCGCATCACCACCAAGCTTCATCAAGAAATCTTCAGTAATAATATTAACTGGAAGCTTAGCCACCACTTCTTTGCTGGCAGGTGGCACCCTTGGTGCTGCAGGTTCAGTGTCCAAAATCTAAAGCATAAACGAATGTTAGAGGCACAAAAATAACAACAGCATATAAAAACCGGTCATGCAATGCTTAAAATGTTGGCTCATTAATGATTCGTTAATTAAGAGTGATTAAGAAATTTGGTGTCTTTCCATTTTTTAAGGCAGGGGAGGAGAAAAAGATAGGCTGGGGTGGGGCTTGGGGTAGGAAAACCGGTGATGTGCTGCGAGTGCAAGCAAAATATTTAACCAGCCACCAAAAATGAGTTTTAACTTCAAATACAATGAGGGCTAAAGTGGCATCGCCAGACAAGAATGTGAGTTACACTTCTAGCTTTTATGATTTTCTTCTCCTCTGAAGATAACGCATCAGAGTAGTCTGAGGAAAAGATGAAGAAATTACCACAGGAACCATATTATCAAGTCTGTCAACCAATTGCTGGAGTATCGTTGCAGCGTCTTCATGTGCAGTATTATCACCTTCCTGCCTATTAAAAGATTCACCAAAAAACAATGCCACAGCAGCTGTCATAAGGTTTGACTGAACCATCCAGTCAGATTGAGGCTCAGGATCTACAGTAAGGTGTCCTTCAAATAGAAAACCTACATCATGGAAAAAAATTATAATTGTCAGCATAAGGGATGTATCGAAAGCGATGGAAGGTAAAGATGTAAGTTGTTAAACCTCTATTTCTACTAGCTTGTGAAGCCCCCAGATCAGCAGATTCATTGTCCAGTTGACCCAAATGCTCTCTGGCTTCGGCGATGCATTTTTGAAGACGCTTCTTCTCAGAAGTTCCACTTATCAGTTGCTCAGCCTCCACGAAGAGCCTGAGGCCAGCATTCCAAAACCCTGGTGTTGTGTATCTAGTCTTCAGTACAGTTGCAACTCGACATATCACGGAGTAGAACTGCAAGAGTGTGATGCTGATTGTAAGTGAAGAACTCCAAGAGCAAATTCCAAATGTTAAAATCAAGATTAAAGACAGAACGAATGTCCAAAAATCAAGACTGCAGGAGCAATTGTGTGATAAAAAAAATCCTCCAACCCCTTATTAAAAACACGAAAAGAGAAGGGAAACGACGACCACTAAAAACAAAATGCTGTAACTAAAAACAAAAGAGGCATCCAGTTTTTGTCTGGTAAAATTTCTCTCTACTTTCATAGTAAGAAATATTTCACAATTTCAAAATGCTGTAACTGTAAAAAATAATTTTAAGCAAAAAACAGTATGCATGTCTTTGCAAAAGGTTTTGGGGTCATGGCAGATGGAAGGTTAGTTCTGTTGCCTGCAAATTAAATGCTCTACTGGCATTAATAAGGGGACATTGCCGGTTTTGGAGGACAGCCCTGTAACACCGTATAAGGTTGCTTCTTTGTGATCTTAAGGTCACGGGTTCGAACCACTCTTGCACAAAAGTGTAGGACAAACCTGCGTATATTAGATCGTGAAGCAATCCGACTCCTCCCAAAACCCTGTGAAAATGCGGGCGCAAACGCCTCTGAAGGCCGGCTTTACTAAATTCAGAAAGAATTTAGTAATACACATGATTGAACTTCTAAACATTCTCTCTTTCTTTGTTTTCTTCCTCTTATTTGTCCTAAAGCAAATGACGCGGCCGTTCTTTGTCAAAGTCTTCTGCAAAACCAAACAGATAATTCCCTTTTTGGTACATTTTTCATAGTATTCATATGTGAAGTGTCTATATATATAAAATTACATGTGAGGCGTGAACTTGACTTTTTGACACGGTGTTTACATCATCATTTTATTTTAAAACTGTGTTCACATGCAAATAAGTGAATAACCATTTAATAACATGAAAACCTTATGATTTATACCAGCAGTCAACTTCGTGAAAAAGAATGAAACCTTTTTATATGCATTCTCTAATGAATCGAAGAGAAAGTTGAATAAATTATCAAAGGTACCGCGAAATAGAAGTGCTCAGATTGTCTCGCTTTTTCTACACACTTCTGTTCTCTTGCAAATCAATGGCACAGAGGAAGAAAATCATCAGCCTACTAAGCTCATATGTCATTCTTTTTTTCGTTGCCACAGAGTTTGCTACTCTTTCTGCTCAAAGTACAAATGAGATAGACCTTCAAGCCTTGCTAGACAACAAGAATCATATATAAAGAGACCCTTTCCAGATTCTCAATTCTTGGAATCATTCAGTCCACTTTTGCAACTAGCAAGGGATTACTTGTGGCCTAAGACATAAAAGAGTCATTGTACTAAACATCTCATCTCTCCATTTGGTAGGTACTCTTTCTCCCTCAGTTGGAAACCTTAGTTTTCTTCAAGAGATCAATCTCCAAGGCAATTCCTTTTATGGCATAATTCCAAGAGAAGTTGGCAAGTTATTTCGCCTACGAAATCTTCGTCTTGCGAACAACTCATTTCAAGAACAGCTTCCTGCAAATCTCACGGGTCCATTCCTTCTACATTGGCTAATGCTTCACAGCTAGTAAAAATAAGGATTGGACATAACATGCTTACCGGGCCAATCCCGAGAAATCTAGGAAGTTTACAGCATCTGCAAGTGTTGCATTTTGGTCACAACCCTCTTGGTACTGATAATGCTAATGACATTGGCTTCATTGACACCTTGAACAACTGCACCAACCTACAAATATCGAGTTTGTCAAGAATTGAAATCGGGGGTATGCTGCCTGTGGCCATTGCTAATCTATCTAGAAATCTTGCATCTTTTTGGCTAAATGATAATTATATAACAGGCAGCCTTCCTGAGGGAGTTGGAGAGCTTGTTGGTTTAAGCTATTTTGATGTCCGTGGTAATACACTTTCAAACACAATTCCTCTGTCCATTGGCAAGATTATCAACATGCAGGAACTTTATCTTTCAGAGAACAACTTTAGTGGAGAGATTCCTCCATCTATTGGTGACATTCCAGGGCTACAAATTCTAGAGCTGGACAAAAATATGCTCACTGGTAGCATTCCGGTTTCTCTTAGCAATTGCACTGCTCTGCAAGGCCTGAATCTTGGCTATAATAATCTAAATGGAACACTCCCTGAAGAAAATTTTAGTCTAACATCTCTCTCCCTTTGGCTAAATTTAGCACAAAACAACTTCACAGGATCACTACCCTCAGATGTACATAATTTGCAAAATCTGGTTTCTTTGGTTGTCTATGAAAGTGGATTATCTGGTGAAATTCCAGACTCCATTGGTGGTTGTGAGATGCTGGAAAACCTTGAAATGAAAGGTAACTCCCTGGAGGGATTGATTCCTTCGTCCATGGGAAAATTAACAAGTGTTCAAGTCATAGATTTGTCGCGGAACAATTTGTCAGGGCCAATTCCAACTTCTTTGGAGAAGTTGAGTTTTGTGAGCACTCTCAATCTTTCATTCAATATGCTAGAAGGTGAAGTCCCAAGCAATGGAGTCTTTAAGAATGCAAGTGTCCTCTCAATACTAGGAAACACAAAACTTTGCGGAGGAATCCTATCATTGAACTTACCCATATGTCCAAAGGCTTCAAAAAGACATGGAAACCTGTCCACTCCTATAATTGTAGTCCTTGCAGTCAGTATTCCACTTGCCTTTGTTCTGCTATTAGGATGTATGTACAGGGTTTCGCGTACAAGGAGCTCTAGAAGAGTTCCCGCTTCAACCTCTGGCTATACTGGAGAAGGCCTTAAGATTTCTTATGCTGAAGTTTTCAATTCCACCAATGGCTTTTCTTCAGATAACTTAATAGGAGAAGGGAAATATGGATCTGTCTCTCACGGAGTTCTGATACCAGATGAGAAAATAGTTGCTTTCAAGGTGCTTAAGCTCCAGACAAAAAGAGCCCACAAAAAGTTTCTTAGCAGAATGTGAAGCATTAAGAAGCATTCGCCATCGTAACCTTCTAAAGATCATAACTTCTTGTTCTAGCATAGATTTCAAAGGCAACGATTTCAAGGCTTTGATCTTTGAATATGTTCCTAATGGAAGTTTAGAAGCATGGTTGCACAAAATCCATCTGTCAATACTAGTGAAAGAAGTTGGACATCTTACAAAGGCTGAACATCTCTATAGACATTGCATCAGCATTGGATTACCTTCACAATCATCATGAAACACCTATTATCCACTGTGATATTAAGCCTAGCAACATTCTCTTAGGAGACGATCCACGTGCGTTGGTGAGTGATTTTGGTCTTGCAAAATTTCTTGAAACAGCAAAAGATGGACCCCATTCTAAGGAAAGCAGCTTTATTGGAATCAGAGGAACTGTTGGCTATGTCGCTCCAGGTACATCTATGTTTTCCTAAATGCCATTTTTCTATCTTGAAATTTAATTTTCCATATTCTTCATGTCAACAGCCCTTTTCTTCTGAATGTTTTATTTTGATAGAATATGGTATGGGAGAAAACGTATCCGCAAAAGGGGACCTGTATAGCTATGGGATCCTCCTCTTGGAGATGTTTACAGGAAAAAGGCCTACAGACACCATGTTTACAGGAGATTTTAGTCCATATCTATGTCAAGGCGGCTCTTCCCCACCGTGTGGCGGATATCATTAACCCACAGCTTTTGAAAGTAGAGGAAAATGAAGCAAACAAGAGCAACAACATTTCAACCAGGATGGAGTCATGTTGCTCGTCAATTTTAAGCATTGGAGTTTCATGTAGTGCTGAAATGCAGAAGGAAAGGATGGATATCAAGGATGCACTTAATGAATTACAAGATATTAGGAAAGAACTTGGTTAGGTTGACTCTGCTTTTGTAAGATAACTCAGTGATATGTAACTATAACATAAGAATTATCAGTATAGTGCAGGTACACAAGCACTTGTACATAATGATATAGTTAATAAACGCGCAAGCAGCATACACATATATTCATACAGTTGTAGTAGCCCGTTGCATGCTATTTTGATTAAGATCAGAGCAGCACATTCCTTAGGTGATACAAGTACACAAGGTCGTATGATCATAATGTTTCTTGTTTCTTTTTGGCTCTAGAGACACGAAAGAACTAGCGTCCATGCAGGTGTTATTTCTTCTATCAAACAAGCAATTTATTAAGCAAAGAAGATACTTGGACTTGATTTCTATATCCAGGAAAATTATAGAGATAAACATGAAAAATATTATGAAACATAATTCCAGACAATAAAATGATAACTAACAGAGATAATCCCATACTGGATTCTTCTACTACTCTTCAGGTAAGGAATGATGATAATTTTGATTCTGCTGGACAAGAGACAATCAGCTCTAATAATCAACTCAGCGTCACTAGCTTACTCCGAAAATACCAGTCCAAGACTTCTTGATTCAAGACAGCATAGTTGAACATTGTTCAAGCCAATGTTGGAGATGGGATATGATTGATCTTCTGCCAGATTACCGCAAGTGTTTTTCGCTGACCAATTAGTTGAACATTGTTTTCGCTGACCAATAAGATGAATATAGTCTTGCTTAAATTCGTGAAGCAACTGGCATGTTAGAAACCCGATTGGCTAACCCTATGCTCAGAATTATCCAAACAAGCTAATGCCCAAACAAATAAGACACGCATGGTCCATTTTTGTCTCTTTTCTTCTTCTTTCCCTCCCCTAAAATAGCTAAGTAAGGATTCCTCAATACAAAAAATGAGCAAAAAACTTGAGAGGGGAGGGGGAGGGAGTACCTTCCACTTGGCATTTATCTCTGTCACGTCTCATCTATTATAGGCATTACTTGACATACAATGTGTCTTCATTTTACTCAAGGCGCAGCTTAAGAAGACCAAAATATGGTAACATGAGCCAATAAACTTCTAACGTTGTTTTACATACACGAAGAATCTGCAGAAGTAAAATCTATTGCATGAGCAAGGGATGGTACAATATATGGGTTGAAAATATTTTTGGTCATAAAGCACAAATCAAAAGTACACTGATGGGACAAATTCTCAATTGTGGGCCATGTCATCTGAAAAACCTGGAAGTACACTTGGTCCCTTGATCACAACATTCCCATTTTTATTATGTCACTTCAGACGCGAAAGAACTGTTAGAAAATGGATACAAGAACAACAAGTAGAGAGAACAAATTTGATGGCTTGAGGCGTGTGTAAACACTATCCGTAAGGAATATTTGCCCCCATTAGATGCTGCAGGATTATAGTCAAATTTCTTCCTAGGATACAACAGCCAAAACAATCTCTTATCCTCAGCAAATAGGACAGAGATCCAATCAACTTTCAAACTGAGAGTGGTTTTGAGTAGGAAGAAGAGTGTAGGATGCAAGGACTAACTTGAAATCAAGATGTCTTGATGGGTTGCAATAGACTTTTTATAGGCTCTTGAACTTCATTTCAGACGTTCATAGCCGTTGGTGATTGGATATGTCCCTTGATGCATAAGTTGCAATTCTAGATGAAAAGTCACTTCTGTTGGCACATCGATACATCAATCGGACGATGTCTCACAGTAGCTTCCGACTTTCCATCCGAACCACTTCGATCGATCTATGTGATCGATCTATGTTGGACAGAGAGTTTCAACTTTGCACCCAGGGTACATCGATCGATCGAAGTCATCGATCTATGTGACATCAATCGATCAATGTGATCGATTTATGTCCGCCAGAATACTCAACTTCATTTTTAAGCCACATGGATCGATCCAACTGAGGTTTAGATCGATCCATGTCATGAGTCAAGCTATTCTTGCTTATTTAAACATGAATTTACCTTCATTCTTCATCCCACTGCCTTTACAAACTATTATAACAATCTCCCACTTAGTTTGTAAAGCAATTTATGACATTTCATGCGTTTAAGAAGTATCTTTCAATTTGAAACTCTTATTAGTATACTACTTCAAAGTTCTAACGAAATCTTGATACCTAAAAAGCCTTGAATCAGATTCCTTCAAGCTAGAACCGGAAATATTATACACATGAAACCACACTCTCCCTAGAAGTTCATCTTAAACCGCACTTTATGGCCTTGTGCTTCCCCTGGTATTCATGAACATTTCAAGATCATTACTTGTCGAAGCGGCACCACTTCCTATGTTCATATGGGTGAAGATTGAGATATTCCTCTTAATCATTCATTAAGAGTGCCTTAACACTCACCCTCCTTTAACACTAACATTCCAATTCTTTAAAGATCAATACAGTGCGGGCTGATTCTCTAAAGATCAATCTTAGTGCTTTAATTCCTCACTTTGTGACTTGTTGTTACCCATTGAATCTTTGACTAGTGGTATGCTAGGAAAAGTTGGGCTTCCATCCCAAGTGAACTTATCTCATACGTCTCAATCCCATCCCTAAAGATGTACTTTGTACCAAGTCTTTTGAAAGGCTCTTTGTCAATGGATCCGCTAGGTTATTGCAGGATCTGACGTATGCAATGGCTATTACCTCATCCGTAATTAATTGCCTTACATAATCATGCCTAAAGATGACATGTCTAGATTTCCTGTTATATATTTTACTATAAGCTCTAGACATCATTGCTTGGCTATCACAGTGTAAGGAAATGGCTGGCACCGGTTGTGGCCACAACTCTATATCCAATAATAAATTTCTCAGCCATTCCGCTTCCTTACCTGCTGATCCCAAAGCTATGAATTCGGATTCCATTGTCGAATGAGTTATGCATGTCTGTTTCTTTGAAGCCCAAGAAACAACACCACCACCCAATGTAAATACCCAACCTGTAGTAGATTTGTTATCACCAACACTAGTTATCCAATTAGCATCAGTATAACCTTCCAACACGACTGGAAAACTATTATAGTACAATCCGTAGTTCATAGTCCTCTTCAGGTACCCAAGTACTCGCCTAATTGCCTTCCAATGGTCCATACTAGGATTACTAGTATACCTTGATAATTTATACACCGCAAAGGCAATATCCGATCTAGTGCAATATGTAGCATACATTAAACTACCAATTGCACTACATATTCTAGTTGTGCTACCGCTCTACCGATATATCTAGTCAATTTGTATGAGGCATTAAATGATGTGTTTGCTTCTTTGATCTCCAAGTGATTGAATTTATTCAACACTTTGTTTATGTAATAAGATTGACAAAGAGCAAAACTCTCACTATGTTTGAACACCTTTATCCCTAAAATAGTATCTACCTCACCCAAATCTTTCATTTGGAATTGTGAAGTTAAATACTTCTTAGCATCATTTACTGCTTCCATATTAGTGCTATTAATCAGCATGTCATCTACGTACAAACAAATAATGACACCATATTTGTTTGTAAATTTGGAATATACACATTTATCAGCAATATTATGCCGGAAACTATTCTTCAAAATGGTAGTGTCAAACTATTCACGCCACTGTTTCGGTGCTTGTTTCAAACCATACAATGACCTTCTTTCCATAGTTATAGCACCTCTTACCTTTCCTGGAATTCTTGGCTTTGTCTGCGGGTTCAGATGAATCGGAGTTCTTCCTCTTGTTTCCACTCCAACTCCATGTTTTCCCTTTGATATAATGCACTCTTGGTGCATCATCAGAGACATGTCTCTTTACAAGACTTCTAGTCTCTTCTTCAATTTGCAAATGCTTTTGAAGTTGCTCAAGAGAAAAGGATATAGTAGAGTGCAGTAATTTCTTCTTGTAGTCATTCCAACTAGAGGGAAGCTTTGCAATTATCCCTCCTACTTGCAATGCCTCAGAAACATCCACACACAACTCTTTGAGTTTGGAAACAATGACCTGCAACTCGTGCACTTGGTCCATAATAGAAAATTTTCTACCATCTTAAAATGAAAATATTTCATCACATGGAATTTGCCGGCGCCTTATTTCTCATTGTTGTATTTGAACTACAAGGCGTTCCATATCTATTTTGGTGATGTCGTCGCCGTAAACAGATTGTTGAGGATGTGTCCCCGACACAGAACTTCATCCTCTTGTCTTTTCCTCCAGACGGCCTTCACCACCTCATCATCCTCCTCCCGTGGGGTTGGTAAATCCTTCAAATTTGGGTCCAAACAGTACCCAATCTGCAGTGCAGCGAGTAGGAACATCATCTTGTCCTTCCACCGCACGAAATTCGTACCATCAAATCGATCAAGCTTCATGCTCTTCTGATTTAGAAATGTCTTTGAATCCATCTCAATTATTCCTAACGATTGTTAGAAAATGGATACAAGAACAACAAGTAGAGAGAACGAATTTGATGGCTTGAGGCGTGTGTAAACACTATTCATAAGGAATATTTGCCCCCACTAGGTGCTGCAGGGTTATAGGCAAATTTCCTACTAGGATACAACAGCCAAAACAGTCTCTTATCCTCACAAATAGGACAGAAATCCAATGAACTTTCAAATTGAGAGTGGTTTTGAGTAGGAAGAAGAGTTTAGGATGCAAGGACTAACTTGAAATCAAGATGTCTTGAAAATGGGTTGCAATAGCCTTTTTATAGGCTCTTGACTTCATTTCGAACGTTCATAGCCAGTTGCATAGTGATTGGATATGTCCCTTGGTGCATAAGTTGCAATTCTAGATGAAAAGTCACTCGTGTTGGCACATTGATCGATCGATGTCTCACAATAGCTTCCGACTTTCCATCCAAACCACTTCGATCGATCTATGTATCGATCGAATTCACATCGATCGATCTATGTGATCAATCTATGTTGGATAGAGAGTTTCAACTTTGCACCCAGGGTACATCGATCGATCGAAGTCATCGATCTATGTGACATCTATGTCCGGCAGAATACTGAACTTCATTTTTAAGCCATATGGATCGATCCAACTGAGACTTAGATCGATCCATATCATGAGTCAAGCTATTCTTGCTTATTTAAACACCAATTCACCTTCATTCTTCATCCTATTGCCTTTACAAACTATTATAACAAGAACTAGAGTCCATACAGGTCTTATTACTTCTACCGAACAAGCGTATAAAGCAAAGAAGATTTTTTTCTTGGACTTGATGTGTATATCCTAATGTTATACCCGATAATTTCAAAAGAAAAATAAAAGGAAATATATAAATATAAATATAGTATAATGGTTATGTAAGATGATTAGGTTAAGATAAGTAAATAAGAGATAAAATCAAATATTAACTGATTAGTTTAAAATAGCATTGTTACCTTTATCCATCAGGATACCTAACTATCTATTTATTCTACTCAAACCTACCCTAAGCTCACCTTAACACAATTCGGCTCCCAACTCCAACCCTACCCTAGTTCCATTCGGCCTCACCACCATAAGAAGAGAAGCAAAATTTTCTTTCATCAGGCCTAGCGTATCGCCATGGGGAGCACCAGTGCTGTTTGTAAAGACGAAGGACGGCAGCATGCGGCTATGCATTGACTACAAGGAGTTAAATAAAGTCACTATTAAGAACAAGTACACTCTGGCCCGAATTGACGATTTACTCGATCACCTGAGAGGAGCCACGATATTTAGTAAAATTGATCTCCGTTCTGGTTATCATCATGTGAAAATTAAAGCTGAAGACATTCCAAAGACTGCTTTTCGATACGGGCATTATGAATTCCTGGTAATACCATTTGGATTAACCAATGCCCCAGCCGCATTCATGGACCTAATGAACACTGTATTTCGGGAACAACTGGACAAGTTTGTTGTGGCATTTATCGATGACATCCTGGTATACTCGCCAGATGAGAATACTCACGCCGAACACTTGCGTATAGTATTGAATATCTTGAAAGAAAAACAATTGTATGCCAAGTTTAGCAAATGCGAATTTTGGCTGCGGAGTGTTGCGTTCTTAGGACTTGTTGTGTCGGAAGCTGGCATAGCAGTGGATCCCAAGAAGATCGAGGCAATTACAGATTGGCCGCGACCGACGAATGTTACTGAAGTTCGAAGCTTTTTGGGACTAGCCGGCTATTATCGGAAGTTCGTTGAAGGATTCTCCACAATAGCAGTACCACTAACCAGACTAACCCAAAAGAAAACCAAATTTGAGTGGACTGCTGAGTGCGAGAGAAGTTTTGCTAAACTCAAGCAAAGATTAACCTCAGCTTCAATCCTAGCCCAACCAGTTGCCGGAGAAAGTTACACTATCTACACTTATGCCTCCAGAAATGGATTAGGTTTCGTCCTGATGCAGAAGGACCGAGTCATTGCGTACGCATCCCGACAGCTTAAACCCTATGAACAGAATTACCCGGTGCATGATTTGGAATTAGCCGCTGTAGTGTTCGCACTAAAAATTTGGAGACATTATCTGTATGGGGAACGGTGCGAGGTGTACACCGATCATAAGGGTATGAAATACTTATTCACTCAGAAAGAGTTAAATATGAGACAAACGCATGTAGCTTGAACTGATAAAGGATTACGACTTGGCCATTCATTACCACCCAGGTAAGGCGAATAAGATGGCTGACCTGACGCACTGAGTCGAAAATCCAGCCATGTAAGACAAACACCTCTAGAGCAAGATATGGCAAAGTTTGAATTAGACATGGTCGAGTCTACATCTAATATTCGAGCAACCTTAGTAATAACGCCAACATTGATTGATCGGATAAAGGATGCACATTTAAGAGATGCTGAGTTGTTAAGGATGACAGATAAGGTTAAACAAGCACCAGAAGATATTTTTCAGATAAGAGATGACAATAGTTTATGGTTCCAGAACCGACTGTGTGTACCAAACGACGATGAAATCCGGAGAGAGGTCTTGAAGGAAGCTCACGATTTCCGACTATCCATACACCCCGGAGCCACCAAAATGTATCAAGATCTGAAACAACATTATTAGTGAGATGGAATGAAACGAAAAATAGCTGATTACATAGAACAATGTCTAGTATGTCAGCAGGTGAAGGCGGAGCACCAGAAACCGGTGGGTCTCCTACAACCATTGGAAATTCCAGAGTGGAAGTGGGAACATATCACTATGGATTTCGTCACGGGACTTCCAAAGACTCGAGGAAGCTGTGATGCCATATGGGTAATTGTGGATAGACTTACTAAAACTGCACATTTCTTACCCATGACAATTCAAGCTTCGATGGAAAAATTGGTACAAATGTATATAGATAACGTCGTGAGTCTGCATGGTGTTCCAGGAAGTATAGTCTGCAATCGAGATCTGCGTTTCACCTCCATATTATGGACTGCGTTTCAGCTCGCTATGGGTATTGAGATCCGGATGAGTACTGCATTCCACCCACAAACTGATGGACAGACTGAAAGAACTATACAAATATTGGAAGACATGTTACGTGCCTATACATTGGATTTTCGGGGTAATTGGGACAAAACTGTGAAGTTAATGGAATTCGCTTACAACAATAGCTACCGCAACTGGATAGGAATGGCACCTTTCGAAGCGTTATATGGACGAAAGTGTCTATCCCCTTGTATTGGGACGAAGTCGGTGAAAGAGCAATTACCGGGCCAGAATTGGTAGAGCAACCCAAAACCAAGTCCGACAGATACGCGAAAGACTAAAGGTGGCTCAAGATCGCAGCAAGAGCTGGCAGACTCGAAACGACGACCTATCGAGTTTGAGAACGTGGAGAAGGTACACTTGAGGATCTCACAGACGAAAAGGAGTAATGCGCTTCTGAGTAAAAGGAAAGTTAAGTCTTCGTTTCATTAGACTGTATGAAATTTTAAAGAAAATTGGACTCGTAGCATACCGACTAGCATTACCACCTTCGCTATCCTAGATACACAACTACGAAGATACGTCCATGACCCGAGCTATGTATTGGAACATCAGCAGTTGAAAATCCTGGATGACGCTTCCTACGACGAAGTATTGGTGCGTATTCTAGATCGAAAGGAGCAAATATTACGAAGTAAGTCGATTCAATTTGTGAAAGTGCAGTGGAGTAATCGCACTGAATGGGAGGCAACTTAGGAGCCAGAGCAACAAATGAGGGAGCAAAACCCTCAGCTCTTTCATAGTAACTGGCTAATGAATTTCGCAGAATAATTCGAAAGGGTTTAGAAATAAGCAATCAAACTTACAGGTTCAAACATCTGTTCCTCCGACATTTGCAACGTTTAAAACCACTACTGGAACCTGGAATCCATTTATAGGAGATGCCTAATAGAAGGACAGCGTATATAAAGGAAACAAGGACAACAAAATCTCAGGCGCATAAAAAATATCTCAGACCTGTATACTTCCAGAGATTATACTATTTTTTGCATAAATTAAAGGAATACAAACAACCAAAGAATGAAACCAGTCGAGACGTGACTAGATGGTCATTGTCCTTAAAGCAATTTTGCCTCTACCGGTGAGCAAGGTAGTCTTCAAGCAAATGCTTCCCAGGATATAACGGCTTACTCCCTTTCTTTTGCTCTAAGAAAGAGAGTTTGAACTTGCTAATAGAAGAGAATGATAGTAGAAGAAGAAGGAGAAGAAGTGCTGCAGAATTTTTCAAGTTTTCACAAGATTTTTTATGTATATGTTTAAGATAAAAAAGCCTATTATTTATAGGTTTTGAGTTCACAAAGATGTTAAAAATACACTATTTCTACAGACTTACACCCCCCAAGATGAGTCATGGTCGTTCAAATTGGAAGGAGATGTCACATGGTGAAGAGTCGCATCTTTTATGAACAGCTACACACATAAGGCGCCTAACGTGGCGTTCGATGTGTTCCAGAACAGTTCGAACGCCTACATTAGACGCTTTATCCACACATTAAGCGCCTATTCATGCGTTCGATATGTTTTGGAAGCTTTCTTTAACACATAAAGCGCCTTATGTGTTTGGAACGCTCCCTATTCCTTCTAATTTTCATGTATCACTTCAAACTTCACCCAATCTCCTATCAATCGATTATATAACAATATACAAGGTGGGAGCACACGATTTAAAGTACTTTTCCAACGATCCCCCCACATGATCCAAGCTTGTATAATCACATACGAACAAACATAAACCAACCTTTCTATTATTAACTGAAGATAATGACACATGGCGGAGCAGTGACAAACGTCCTGAACTGACAGGTAGTACAGTTTGTAGTTATATAAACGGAAATAGGGTGGCAACCGTCTTGAACCACATATCTCACTACTGTTTAATGAAAACACAAATAACATGCCATTATCTAACCTTTTACAAGTTCACGGTGTGGTGCATTAATGGCCCTCCACCAAATCCCAGGATTCATAAGTGATCTAGAGAGTTTTCCAGGCTCTCATAGGAAGCGGCCCCACTTCCACACTTATGTAGGTGATATTCATCAAGTGTGTACTGAAACGCACCACCATCTTTAATGGCTAAGAATTATCCATTAAGGGATTTATATCTCACCCTCAAACATGTACTGAGTACCATCCTTAGGCATCAACACTGGAAGGGACATGTATGATAATACTTAACATAACTCTTCTGCAACGTGCTTTTACCACATTGAAATCCGTTTCCAGGATCTCTACTAATAGTGAGTTGAGTTACTGTCATAGAGAGTTCACATGAGATGGAATTAGTCACATTCCTCTCGATATTCTTAGAACCAACTTACGGTTCAGTCCTTTAGTTAAGGGGTCTGCGAGGTTCAACTCGGTCTTCACATATTCCAAGTTGACCACCCCAGAACTAATCAAATCACGCACAATATTATGTCTCAAACGGATGTGTCGGCTCTTCCTATTATATATCGTATTCTTTGCTCGAGAGATCGCTGCCTGTGAATCACAATGAATAAACACGGAAGGCATAAGTTTAGTCCACAGGAAAGTCAGCAAGTAAATTCTTTAACCATTCCGCTTCTGAACATGCAATGTCTAAAGCAACAAATTCTAACTCCATCATGATCTGTTAAAAGTAAACACATACCCATTAGTGGAGTTTATTTCGTCATTATCTGTTACCGAAATAGCATCACAATAACCTTCTAACACTGTTGGACATCCATTAAACATGAGTGCTAAATCCATAGTTCCTCTTAGATGTCTCAATAATCGTTTTAGAGCATCCCAACGTTCTTTACTAGGATTATGAGTATATCTTGCTAACCTGTTTACAGAATATGCAATATCCGGCTTGGTGCAATTCATTAGGTACATTACACTACCAATGATTCTAGCATATTCACAATGAGATACACTATCGTTTTATTCTTCTCTAAACTCACAGACGGATCATATAGAGTGCTAATAGGTTTAACATCAAAGTGACTAAATTTTCTCAGAATCTTTTCAACGTAGTGAGATTGAGAAGCATATACCTCCCACATTTCTATACTAATTTAAAGCCAAGTATTAAATCTGCTCTTCCCATATCATTCACTTCAAAGACAGAGGACAAGAATGATTTAATACCATTTACAACTTCAATGTTTGTTCCAAATATTAATAAATCATCCACATATAAGCAAACAATCACACCATCAAGATTTTCAAACTCGCTATAAATGCATCTATCACTTTCATTAACAACATATCCAGTAGCCAACATGGCATTGTCAAGCTTCTCATGCCCATACAAAGATTTCTTCAATCTACATACTTTATGTTCATTGACCCTTAGCAATCATTCCTTCCAGTTGTTTCATAAAAATTTCTTCTTCTAAATCTCCATTTAAGAATGTTTCTTTAACATCTATTTGATGTACAACTAGTTTATAAATGGAGTCTAATGCTACCAACACCCTGATAGATGTTATTCTAGCAACTGGTAAATATGTGTCAAGAAATCTATTCCTTCTTGTTGTGTGAAACCCTTAGTAATCATTCCTTCCAGTTACTTCATATAAATTTCTTCTTCTAAATAAGATAAAATGAGAAAAATATGATAACGAAAGATATAATTTGAACTTCAGAGTATCTTACTCTGAATAAGATCAGCCTTGATAGTCTCCATGTCCGCCACCAACCACAATGCTGGTGCTATCTCGTTCTTTAGTCTTTTCATGCTCGCCTGAACCAGCTCCACAACCATCTTCTCGGATTCCACAGCTTGGAACAAAGATCCAATATCTTGTTATAACTAGTTTTTAACGGCAAAAAATTAGTTAGACATTAATCAAAAGCCATAGCTAGTAGAATCTAATACTCTACGAAATTAGCAAAAACATATGACCAAATAAACACCCTCCCCCCCCCGGTTCAAAAAATGATAATTAAGGTACAACACGTAACCTGTCACATTCACCTTATATTATGTTGCTACCGAACAAAGAACAATTTGTTGTGGCCAAATGAATATATACAGTTACTGATTCAAAAAAGAAACATCATGCTGAAATTTTCAGGTAGTTGCTTCGAGAGACCAAAGCATATTACTCAAGAAACATACTCTAACTGATCAATGAAACAAGATGGCAGATGTAGGATAGAGTTATCAGTGTCACAGAGGATGCACCTCTTTTGCCACCCCAAAGTTGACGCAATTCGCTAAACTAAAAGAGAAGCTTGGTGCCACATGTTTAAATTAGGAAAGAGTATGCCACAAATATGACCACATAAGTAATGCACATGAAAACATTCACGGCTCAAGCTAGCCCACGAAACACAAAGATAAGCATAACAAAGTCCCGAACTGCAATCTAGTTGAGAAGAAAGTGACATTAAAAAAATGAGTGTAATCAAGTACCTTCCTTTCTTTCGTAAACATTTCTACATCACTTGCACTGGCATCTCACCGAAAATCCAACTTTGGTCTTTTTAAGTATAGAAAAAAATCAAGATTGATCAGATATAGATGTTGAGAGTTGAGTACGACAGCTTAAATGCAGACATATAAATGCGTGTGCAAGTAAACACAAATACACACAAATGAGCGCAGTAACCAACACACCTAGTAACAATCATAGTAACTCTTTGAACACTTTGATTCTTGAAATTTTGTTTATGCCTTGGTGAAGGAGTGAAATGAAGACCACCAACCCGCACAAGTCGCCTGATAATTAATTTCATGGGCCATATCCATGTATAAGATATAAAAAATTAGAAGTATCTTCATTACCCCAGAACTGTTTACTATAGCTTCATTCGCTTGCTATATTCAGGTGATGCCGATGTCTGGTAGAAGAGTTTGAGGAGTTTAGAGATCCCTGTGCATATCTATGTTGAAAGGACGTGGAAAAATAAGATAAAATGAGAAAAATATGATAACGAAAGATATAAGTTGAACTTCAGAGTATCTTACTCTGAATAAGATCAGCCTTGATCGCCTCCATGTCCGAAACCAACTGCAATGCTTGTGCTATCTCGTTCTTTAGTCTTTCCATGCTCGCCTGAACCAGCTCTACAGCCATCTTCTCGGATTCCATAGCTTGGAACAAAGATCCAATATCTTGTTCTCAATAGTTTTTAACGGCAAAAAACTAGTTAGACATTAAGCAAAAGCTCAAGCTAGCAGAATCTAATACTCTACGAAATTAGCAAAAACATGTGACCAAATAAACACCCCCTCGGGTTCAAAAAATGATGATTAAGGTACGCTAGTTCTGATTTGTTATAATATAAGAAACAACACGTAACCTATCACATTCCACCTTATACTATGTTGCTACCGAACAAAGAACATTTTGTTGTGGCCAAATGAATTTATACAGATATGGATTAAAAAAAACATCCTGTGGAAATTTTAAGGTAGATGCTTCCAGAAACCAAAGAATATTACTCAAGAAACATACTCTAACTGATCCATGAAACATGATGGTAAATGTAGGATAGAGTTCTCAGTGTCACAGAGGATGCATCTCTTTTGCTACCACAAAGTTGACGCAATCCGCTAAAATAAAAGAGAAGTTTGGTGCCACATGTTTAAACTAGGAAAGAGTATGCTACAAATATGACCGCATAAGTAATGCAGATGAAAATATTCACGGCTCAAGCTAGCCCATTAAACACATACATAACCATAAAAAAGTCCCAAACTGCATCTAGTTGAGAAGAAAATGACATTAAAAAAATGAGAGTAATCAAGTATCTTCCTTTCTTCCGCAAACATTTCTACATCCCTTGCATTGGCATCTCACCGGAAATCAAACTTTGGTCTTTTTAAGTATAGGAAAATATCAAGACTAATCAGATATAGATGTTGAAAGTTGAATACGACAATGCAGACATATATATGCGTGTGCACGTAAACACAAAATACACACAAATGAGCGCAGTGACCTACACACCTGGTAACAATTATAGTAACTATTAAAAAACACTTTAATCCTTGATATCTTGTTTATGCCTTGGTGAGGAGTGAAATGAGGACCATACAAGTCGCCTGATAATTAATTCCATAGGCCACATCCATATATAAGATTTAAAAAGTTGGAAGTATCTTCTAGCTTCATTCGTTTGCTGGATTCAGGTGATGCCGATGTCTGTCAGAAGAGTTTGAGGAGTTTAGAGATCCCTGTGCATATCCATGCGGAAAAGACGTGGAAAAACAAGATAAAATGAGAAAAATATGATAGCGAAAATTATAATTTGAACTTCAGAGTATCTTACTCTGAATAAGATCAGCCTTGATCGTCTCCATGTCCGCCACCAACTGCAATGTTGGTGCTATCTCGTTCTTTAGTCTTTCCATGCTTGCCTGAACTAGCTCCATAGCCATCTTCTTGGATTCCACAGCTTGGAACAAAGACCCAATATCTTGTTCTAACTAGTTTTTAACAGCAAAAAACTAGTAAGACATTAAGCAAAAGCCCTAGATAGTCGAATATAATGCTCTACGAAATTAA